>CM037074.1:8661211-8879717 GCA_020882685.1 Aphelinus atriplicis
CTCTGTATGTATACACGAGGCAACAATAAAGCCTTTTCCAGTGCCCGAATTCACCGGGAGTCGGTTTTGGGACGACGGGCGCGAGCTCGCGTTCGCATACGTTTTCTCGCTTTGTTTTCGAGACGTCGCGTCTATAGCGTATATACGGCTACGATCTTTTGTTCGCGCATCTATGGAAATCCGCGGCGTCGTATTCGGAAGACTTCTTTCTCTAGCTCGTTTTCGCTCGATCGAAGTCTGATGAGTAAGTGTACAGGACGCAAGCGCCCGCGCACCCATAAATCCGTGTTGCACCGCGCGGCAGTAAATGTCGATGCAGACGAATTCAAATGGGTCAATGTAGCCGCAAGTTTGGCTCTTGGAACGAGTGAAGATTTGAAATAGAGCTGATTGGGGATAAAGGCGAAGTTTATCGAAAAATCGATAAGAAATCGGGCTTCCAATCCTACCTGGGCGCGAGTTTTTTCTTTCTCAAATTTTGTTCGAAACATCGTTTTTCGGCATGTCACCTCTGGAAGGAAGAAATTTATTTGAAAATAAATTGAACGCGCGGTGAGATATCCTTTCATGCTTGGTCATCTGTTGAATAGCTCGAGGCGGTCGATAAAAAATTTCTCAACACTAAAATCTATAGAGGTAATTGAATTTTGATTTAAACAATTGTAACTTTTCCAATCGCTCGTTTTACTCAAGATACATGGTTCTTTGAATGAATTCAATAATTACAAACGATAGATAGCACTACTTCAATTAATCAAATTCGTGGAAAATTTGTGAGTATTCCCGTAGAGTAATGGATGTATGAAACTTTTTTCAAGGTTTTTCAAAGGTTTTTCAAAGTTTTTTCAAGGTCTGATAATACGCTATTTTCGATCTGTTCCATATTTCACCACAAAGTGTTTAATGTTGATTTGAGTTTCTATACCAGAAGGATGAATATAACATTTTTCCAGAAAATTCAGACATTAAAAAGCAATTTAAACGGAAACAACTAGATCAATATGAGGTAGTAGGTGTATACCAATAGCGCTTGGTATGCCCGATAAGGCTCACCTGGATTTCATATATATATAGACGCGCTTCTACAGTACAGCTTGCTCGGCACGGAATATAATTGTTGATTGCATAGAATAATGGCAAAACAAAACGTTTTAATTGGTTGCCAATGTTTACACCAGTTTTTATTAGTTATTCTTTAGTTTTTCTACTTACTGAGACATGCCATCCAATTTCCTTCCGGTGAGTAATAATTTTTTCCATTAAAACTAAGTGGCATACCATCCGATTCCTTGGCATTCTGCCTTCATAATCCAATTTTTTCTTCACCAAGTGTCCTCTGTATCAATTGTTCTAAACATATCTTTTTTTGTCTAGTAAACTCAGTAACGCTCAAAAAATTCTCCCTAATTATGGATTTTTCTCTCGATCTCGCGAGTTCAATGACGCGAAAAATACAATTATCTGAAAATCTAATTTCTCAGCATAGAAAAGTTTAAATGCAGCTTGGTTTACTTTAATGGTCGCGTACATCGTCATTTGCCATGAACAGCGTTAGTGAGCTTGCTTCGAGCGCAATACATTGCCGTGCTTAGGTGCAGGCTCATATTGGCTCAATGCTTTATTTGCCCGACCCAAGCGTTGGGACAAACTGGTCTCTCTACTCATTTGCCATTTTTAAAAATCAATTCGACCAATATTCAACTCGAATCCGTTTTATTCGCGATCGGAGGGTATGCAAAGGTAAGGACAAATTCAAACAAAAGAGGAGGCCAGTGGCGTGCGGAGACAGAAGAAGAAGAAGAGTAAGAAGTGGAAGAAGTCGGCCGCGGGCATATATCGTTCAATTAAATAGTCAGCGAGCTTTGTGTGTGTGTGCATGCACATTTGCTCGCTCGTTCGTTCGATCGCGTATCAAAAAGCCTGCGACGTTCTCGAGTCTGGCGAATCAATTAGATCGCATGGGAGAGAGAAAGAGAGAGAGACAGGAAGCAAGAGAGACGGAGACGAACAATCGTTATATGGGCCGTATCGTTCGCGAGCAAGCAAACAAACGAAAAAACCAACAATAACAGCTTCATTAACAATCCTCCCTTAGGAAGTTAATTAGAGGTCGCATAGGCCGGAATCCTTTGGTGTGTGTGTGCGCGCGCGTGTGTGTGTTTGTGTGTACATATAGCACAGGGGGAAAAGGCGGAACTCTTATCCGTTTTTCTCAGCGGCCTCCTGTGCTCTCTCTCTCTCGCTCGCGCGCGGCATTAATCACTCGATCGCGTTTATCCGTTTCGTGCGCGCATGCACACATACACACACGCGCGCTCCCTCTTTTTCCCGATAGCGTGTGGTTGTGTGTGTGTGTGTGTGTTGTGTATAGCGTGATGCGCTTCATGCATTGGCCATCGGCTACCCGATTGGCCGTTTAATTCGTGAGAAATATATACATATACTTCTCTCAAAAGAGTATATATATATATATCCTTTTTAATGCAGCTATTACAAGCGAGTGTCAGCTGTACCACTGCAAAAAAGAATCTTCAAATCAAGTGATTGGTGCTCAACTTAATTTCAGTAAGATTCGCTTCACTCAAATTTGCTCTCAAGTTCCAAACAAAGAATCGTTTTTGCATTGTGAAGAAGAGAGATAGTCAGGTGGTGCGGACCGCGTCGGACGCAATGAAAAATCTCGAGGGAACACGTTGCATATAGACACACAGCTGCGGTGCGCTTCATTGCTCGGACACACGAAATCTCGGCGGAGGATGTTTGCTTCCTCGCTTCCTCTCTCTCGTCCACCTGTCTGGGCTGCAGGGGAGAGCAGCTCCCAGCATAAGCCGAGTGCACGAAGTGCATATGCATATACTGGCCCGCGTGCACGTGATCACGAGAATGAGAGAGAGAGAGAGAGAGAGAGAGAGAGAGAGAGAAAGAGAATGAGAGAAAGAGAGAGAGGGACGGTGCATTGGATTACGAGCACGAGCAGGTGAATAAGCGCGAGCGACGATGGGAAGAGCGGGGGGTGGCGAGTGCAGATAGCCCAAGCGAGTTAGTATATATGTATGTATGCGCAGCCGCGAGTACTGTTACATTAATGTTAGCGCGGCCCATTGATCCTGAGCCCCCACACACTCACACATTTAAACCAAGCATGTATATATTGTACAAATGCGCTGGCCGTCGTTGTCGCACCTGCACCGCTACTGTTTTCTCTTTCTTACACATATTATAGTTGTGAGACCGAGTGGCTGCCTGCGCGCACGCGTTATTTTAATCAAAGTGGAGACGAGGATCCTTTTATATCATCGGGATGGCGTATTAGTTCAGAGTGTTGCGGATGGATCAGACAGCGGAGAGGAAATAATTTAAGTATATTGTTTATTCATTGTGATATTCGAATTGAAATCATTACTGAGCGAGACAGTGCAAAGTTTCGATGCGCGAGCTCACGACTCAAATTGTTCTAATATTCTCAAATTATTGAGCTAAAGCTTCGAAAAGTATAAGCTACAAGTTTTAAAAAAATTAAAATGACGTTTTGTGAATTTTTAACACATTGTTTGATTGATTTTTGATGTTCCGTGTATCAAGCGCCAAGCATTTCCATAATTTCATACGTAAAGTTGCTCAAGCTGTCTGATCGATCTTCTGTTTCTTATGGACCGGGGGTGCGACAGTTAGAACACCGCGTCAAAAACCGAATTGCACCTTCGACACTAATTTTCAACTCAATAAAAAAACCAGTCTCGTTTGTGCTGTGCGCGACATATGACACTGTGTTGTTATCGAATGAGGACTTGGATAGCTGTCAACGGAAATGGAAAAACTTATTGTCATGATGGATCACTCAGGCTCGTCCAATGAGTTATAATGATGCTTAGAAAAATCTTCTCGTCGGATTGACTTTGATGTATAACATATAATTATGATTGGCAGTGTGCGCAGCTCGAGTGACGAATGCTCGCGATTCCCACGTGAGGAATTTTAGCCAAACGCAAAAAGAACAGAATCATATAGACCGGGTCCCTCTCCCTCCCTCTCTCTCTCTGCCCCGAGAAGAGCTATACTAATAAAGTCGAGTGGTTTTTGTGTGTGACCGAGAGCGCGCACAGGTACACACACACGCGCGCACGCCCATACTCACCGGGGCAAAAAATTAAACGTCTTTATTAAATGAGTATGATAAAAAATCATAACTCCATTGAATGAGATGCTGTCGATCGTTGCGGATCGATTTTTTTGCCGCGAAAATGATTACCCAATTATTTTGCCATGTATAACATTTCTTATAACAACTTGCGGTCAATTCGGCCTCTCCTCTTCTCCTCTCCATTCGTCTCGTTCACCTCTCTCTCTTACCCCGCTCGCTCTGCAGTTCGCAGCCCGCGCGCGTGTGCATGTATACATGTATATGTACCTTTAAGAATCCCTTCTTCACTTCTTTCCCTTCGTCTTCTTCTTCTTCTTCTTCTTCTTCGTATATTTTCTGCTCGCTCAAAGCACGAACGGGCAGCAGCGGCGGCGGCAGCAGCAGCGGCGGCGGCAGCAGCAGCGGCTACAACGGCAGCAGTGGAATGTCAGAGAGCGATCTAGCGCACATATACCCGCTGAAACCTGCCGGACGTTATAGCGCTGCAGTGCGCTGCGCTCGGCCTCTCGCTCCAGCGGCGCTGCACCTCTTGCCCATTATAAATTTCTTGCTTTGAATCTTGACGTTTCGTAATTTTTACTCTTTTATTGTGCGTTACTTAAGACCCTCGTCCTGTTATACGCGCCTTTTTCAAATCTCCCGCCCATGCCAGATTGTAAAGTAATACGACTTTGACCTACGGTCACGTGTATATACGTATATATATTTACACGCCTATCTCGGCTCATTTATACAGGTTTATATGGGTGTGTAAAGTACATAATCGTCGGGGATATTTCTCCGACATTATATTCGAGGAGTAAGGTCCGAACGTGTGCGGATCTTCCGCAAACTTTGTAGATTCTATACTCGCACGGGCGCGCGTATCAGTTACGAGCTTGGACTCGCGGGGGGAAACAACGAGATAAGAGAGGTGAAATTCCCCGGCTGATTTGCATAATTTTTGACGCTCCCGCGAGTATACGGAAAATCGAGTTTGAGAATTCATCCGCGGGAAACTTCGTATTAGGCTATCTCGCGCGCGCGAGTCCCCATTATACAATCCTACAGTTGGAAATTAGCCTATTACGGATAATATGCAATGTTCCCAGGGCCCGGCTCATTGAATCAATTTTCGCCTCGTAAAAACGTGAACCAGCAAAATTCGAATTCTTCGGCGGGTTTAATCTACCCGACACCTCCGGTTAAATTTCTCCCCGTGAATCAAAGGATAATACAGAGGTGTGTGTGTATGTATCTCTGCAGGGGCGTTCACGTACCGAAGCCGTACATCGCGCGTGCCTTACGAGAAAAATAAACTCGTTCACGCGCGCGCGGTACATGGGAGCTGGCTCAATTGTAATTATGCATTTTTTTTCTCCTTCGTAACTTTACCACCATTTCGAAATTCAATCACGGGATTTTTCTCGGCCGTTCACCGCAGGTTTCCATCGATATTTGTTTTAGAGGAAAAAAACTGCGATCCGCGAATCTCGATGGAATCTCTCGTAGGGAAAAAATGATGGTAAAATGATTTCGGAAGACCCCAGGAAAGAATGAGAAATAATTTATGACTCGGATGGGAATCGTATTACTAACCGACATGTTGGATTCTGTGATCGCAAAATAATAAAGAATCTAATTTAAAACTCATTGAAGGTGCGAGGAAGCAAACATATTCCGAGATTGATCGAAACACAATAAGAATAAACAGATGAAAATAACGAGTCAATGAAATAGGGATAGTTTTTGAGTCTTTGAATTCATCGTGATTGGCAACGGCAAAAGTTCAGACATCCTCGTGGTAAGTTGGTTGGTAGCGAATCTACCGGTGATACGTGGTTAAGTCGAAAAATCGGCTGCCGCGCGGAATCGTGATCGATCGAGGCACACGCATTACCGATAGGCGATGTTCGTTAACAAGCCATGAGGGGCTGGTTTATGTGTATAGATATATATGTGCGCGGGTGCTTTGCGAGTGAAGGGCGATATATAGTAAAGCAGGATGGTTTTAGCGGTTTACTGCACTGGAGTGTGCGCGCGCCGGCAAGTATGTAATACCTGCGTTAGAGATGTTATATGCGCGCGCGCGCCTCGTGCGAGTTGATCCCTGGCAGATTGCCCCGAGGGCTGAACGGCTACGAATTGATTGTGAATAGTCTGATTAGCAAATAGCCTTTGCTGATTTTAAACCATTCGTCAGCATTTCACACTTATCGCAGGATGGATCTTTTTTAAATTTTGCAAATAGGCAAGTTGAGTACTAGCCGTGTCCGAGTTTATATATGCATTGCAATGCACTGCATCTCATAATTCCTTTGTCCAGAGATAATTAGCTGTATTCTATTCGATAGATTGAGGATCATTATAATTTTTCTCTAATTTTTCTCCAACGATTTTCAAATAATTGATGAGTCTGAACTCTTTAAACTTTGCAAGTAGGCAATGTTAAACACGTATCATGCGAAATTGTGCACAGTATGTCAAATTCCTTTCTTTCGTGTTAGCTGCTTTCTATTGGAAAGACTAAGAATGACTACTTTTTCTTGAAATTTTCTTGATTGCTTTGTTAAGATGAAGATAACGTAGGGTTACTTTAATATTTTTCAATTGTTTTTTACTTCCTGGAATTTCTTTAAGGAAATAATTCTTTGGAAATACCTTGAACGCAGTTAAAAATCGTACTTTGGTCTGGCTAATGACAGCTCTACGTCATCTCGAATTCGAATAAGCGTCGGCTTTACCCGGAATCATTGTCATTTGAATCATTTTTAAAGTATTGTTCGAGGTAAATATTTGTTCAATCAAGTTATTTACGATAAAATGGATTGGTTTTAGATGTTAATTTTTTCGAAAATTGGATATTTGAACAGTAGTTTATTTTTTCCTCACGATATCAGTCAAAGAACTCTGTCATTTTCACTAGACGTTGCAGCTAAGAGCCTTGTATTTGACAATATCAATCGGAAAACTTTTACAATGAGCTCCGAATGCCCCAAAGTTGAGAATCGCTCTCAATAATTCCAAATAAAACTATTGCAAAAAATCTGGATAAAAGGTTGGTATTGTAGAACGCTCAAGAACTAGTTTTCTCCTTTTCTTTTTCTGCTCGTAATAATCCAGCAGTAAAAAAAATGACGAGTGAAATTTCCTACGAATTAACGAAATGTTATGGCAGCGGTACGGCGTAGGTCGATACAAAAGGCTCACACGCTCGAAGAAATTTTCTTCAATTCCAAGGTCGTAAAACTCGCTTTTACTTTAATTTTATAAGCGAAAGCACTAAGTCAATTCCACAATGTACTTTGTTTCTTACGCTTGGAAAAACTTTTTGACTCATGATATACCGTTATGATCTATACAACCTTGGAACATGACAATTTTATCATGAATAACAATGCACATTCGATCAAAACAACTGAGTCAATATGTTATTACATAATATATGAGGACGAAAAAATCAGGTCTGCGCCAGTTTCGATTGTTCTAACCATTGGTCTCGTGACATTCGCATTTTCGTAAAAGACTTTGTGTCCGTAAAATATAATTGGAGAATAATCAGTTGATGCGATTACAGATAATATGAAATTCACAATTTGTTTTATTATATTAGTTTCAATAATTTTTTCGTATTCATTCGTAGACGCCTGTGAGTATAATTGTTTTAGCTTATATTTGTAGTTTTTTCGATAATCAGAGAAAGCATGAGGTAATGGATGGGACTGAATCAAATTTCATAATGTGCATAATGAAGAATTTAAATTTTTTTGAATGTTCAATTGGTTTCATTGCAGAAAAATTCATATTATTCTTGTAAGCACTATTCCTCGTAGATTTAGCTTGAAAGATCCAGTTCAAGTTGATTCTGCGTGATATCTTCATGTAGTCTAGTGGTATTTTTTGTAATATAGCATGCAAAAAATTAAAGGTATAAAGTTCTTTCGTTTCAATTTTGTTCAATAATAATTGTGAACTCTTATTCAAAATACTACCTTCATATACTTATCATTCTCTAGCCTGCCATTTTGAAAATAAGATAAAGAAAACAAGAGCGAAATATTTTTCTCAAAAACGGCAGATTTGTAAAGAACATAAAAAAATACTTAAGAAATACCTGATCCGATCTATATCTTATGTGAGAACCAATCAAATCGAAGCATGAAAACGAAAAAAATTGGGTTAAAAAATAAAATGCTAAATATATCTCTTATTATTTCTAGGAAAAAATTTGGGGTTTATATTTTGATTATTTATTTGAAAATTATATCATGTAGAATCTTATCTGGATATATAATTTAATTTTAATTTCAAAACAAATGATATTTAAAATATATTTGATAAACAATATGATATAGAGGACCAAAACCCTCCCACTATTTTACTATATTTTCATCAAATCTTAAATATTTACTAGATATTTGTTATATTCATCTATGGAAAGAGATTGTCTTTGATCATTCTATATACATATAAAGTTTGAATATGCAAACGGGAACACAGAAAAGAAAATTCGTACGCATACAATTAAAAAGCTTAGTTTCATCAATATGACTTAACCTATTGATCAGTGGTAATAAAATATGAACCATTGAACAGTTTGTAAAATTTTAGAAAAATTTTATTCGCTCATACACATTACTTTGACGTTCGATAAATCCGATTGTGGTGGAAGTGGTGAAAGTTGTTCGAAAATAATTGGATCAGAGATTTGCATTTATAATATTTATAATTGAGTGCTATAATATTTTTCCCTACATTTACAGTGTCATTGAAAAAACCGAAGATTTCAACTCAAGACAATATAGATGAGCAGTTTTTGATCGTCCCACGCATGAGTACTGACGAAGGAGAAAAACCCGATGTCACGATTAAAGATCGTACTTTTTTCAAAAAAATACTTGTGAAAAATATTCCCCATTTTTAACATGAATGTTTCAATTA
Organism: Aphelinus atriplicis; assembly: GCA_020882685.1. Classification (NCBI taxonomy): domain Eukaryota; kingdom Metazoa; phylum Arthropoda; class Insecta; order Hymenoptera; family Aphelinidae; genus Aphelinus; species Aphelinus atriplicis. The sequence goes on from CM037074.1 coordinate 8,670,273, forward strand.
AATTATTTAAACGAACAAAGGACTTTCAGTTACGTGATTGGGGTAAAATTTCGATACTTTATCAAAGATTCTAAGCGGAGAATTGAGTGAGAATAAGATCTAGTCAGCCAATACGTTCTATCTTGAATTCTAATAACCGATCGATGTACAAATATTGAATCTATCGGATGTTCCCATAAAATAGAGATTGTTAAGACTATTGAATCGATATACGTGAAGTTGGTTAATATAATTACGATTGTTGAACTGGAGTGATTAATACGAATATGCATAAAGGTTAAATCGTGTCTTTGAACCGAAGCTATTGGTTTAGTATTTTACACCCAAAATTAATGCCATGATCGATGTAAACTTAGAACGTTGTATGCTACAAAATCAAAATCAGTCCCATGTGAGTGGCTTTGGAATAATGAAAGTTTTTTAATGAATTATACCTTCATAACTTATCAATCGATCTTGAAGATAAATAAGATTTAATTGCATGTCGTGTGACAGGTCGACTAATCGAATGAAAAAGTACAGTAACATTGATACCTCGGTCGAAAACAGCGCATGCTTGTCGTGATAACGGAAGGAACCCGGAACTATCCAAAAATTTGTTGAGATTTTATTGAATGTTTGGAATGTTATGTGAAGGTTATAATATTGAGATCATATCAAATGATGCCGAACAAAGATTTTCAAAACATGCGACCCAGCTCCAACGTATGTTTCAAAGATTATGCCAATTAAGTATATTGAAGTTATATTGAATGTAATTACGGTAATACTCACGAGTGAAGTGAGAAACATTTTAGTGCAGCATCGATTATAAAACTTAGGATCCAGTAACCCCAGGCTCAGACTCGCGGGTAAGATGAGAAATCTCTGTGGGTGGACTATTGAGTCGCTCGCAATAGCTTATATATAGCTGAGAAACGAGCGATTATGTATGTAAGCAATAATTATAGAGGTTATATCATTTGAAATACAATCGCCTCGAGCTACCCTGACACTCTTGACCTAACTCATTGATTTGTGAAACGATCCTGTTTATGATGGATCTCGATATAATGATCAATTTTCCACGATCTTCCCCGATTCCAGTTTGAATAATATTGCATCGAATACTTAATATTTCCTGAATCGTAAACTTTGTAGTCGTCTGTCGAGTGCACTTTTTCCTTGCGCGAATCTCTGTTACGATGGAACCATACATGGGTTCATAGTTATTCGAAGATATTGAAAAAAATCAATAGTAATCGCTTTTGGAAACTTTGAATATGACATTCCGGAAACACAGTCGTGTGTCTAAAAATAATCGTACGAGTAAATACACGAGCAACGATAGATGTTGATGAAATACAAGCATTTAGTAAATACAAATTTTTTAAATGTTTTTATTTTATGTATATTTGAAATTAAATACAGGTATAATTAGACACAATTATAATTAATTACTTAATTTGCCTACCTTTGGCTGTAGTAATCGAAAACGAATAAATAAAAATTCATCAAATATTTGTGTTTCAAATAAAATTATTTGAACGTACGGCTATTTTATTTCACATGTATTTATGAATGTATTTAGATATGATCTGTCCAGATACTTCAATCAAATACAAATATTTGGTATAATTTGGCATCAAATTAATTAAATTCCGAAGAGAAGATCGGCCTCTAAAAGCTGACCCGACTGGTCGATGGCTTGGATATTGATTTAATTATGATTAAATTGGAATTGAAAGCTCAAGCTGCAGCTAACATGAGCGATCGGTTGGGACACCCTGTATATACTATATACGAACACGCGCGCGCACACTCGCGAAGAAAAGAACGTACGACGCGCGGCGATATTGTGCGAGCGCGAGTGACACGAGAAAACAAGCTTGCGGCTCATTGGCAAGACCGGATATGTATTAGCGAGAAGAAAGGCCGGTTGCGCGCAGAAAATAATTCGAATAAGTGAGAGGCTTTGCTTTTTGCGACATCCGTCAAACTTAATGCGCTCGACGTACGCCGATACGTATACGCGCGCGTAATGAAGTGTTTTTCACATGCAAATCTAACGTCGCTCGCCGCCGACTGAATGGGACTCGAGACCGAATGGGCTTGTTTTCAAAAGGATCCGTGTTGTGGAACGTCGGATGGGAAGAGTTTGTTCTCCTTCAGCAGTTTCGACTCGCGCGCGCGCGCTCGCTCATTGTTGAAGCCCGCGGCTCGATTTGTGCCGGTGTAATACTTCCCCTCGAGTCTGCCATATATATTTTCCTCCAGTTAGCCAGCGCGCGCAGTTATTCCCAACCAGTGGACACTTCTTTCATATTTACTCTCCAAGTTTCTCACACTGTTTACTGTGTTTTCACTGGATTTTTCTGCAGTTACTGCAGCGACCCGTGAATTTCCCACTGAAATTACAGTGTAAATAGCTTTACCGAACTCCACAATGAAATATTCATCGTTGAATTACTCGGTCGAACCTTTACGTTTATTACTCACTATAAATGGGTAGATACATTTTCGGGTATAGGTTACAGTTAAATTTTTGCTGTTGTACCAGGCTGTTTCATGAGATTTGATAAATCAACTTTTCACGAAAATTCACTCGAAATTCGCTGCGAACTTTGGGGAGAAGTTAAATGATCAAATGTCTCGGTACTCGGGTGAATATTCAAGCGGTATAACGGTGAAGATTCCACCGTAACCCACTTGAAAATTCACCCGCACCTGTTACAAGCGAAATACTCTACTTTCACACGGTGAATTTTCACGCGGTGTAAGGATTGACGAGAGCGCGGTGGAGCGTGTAGCGCGAGATTGAAACATTATTCGGGGCTGAAATCAACAGGCAAAAGGTTGATTCGGGTATAGCCGGGACAAAGGCGTGTACGGAGTAGTCGACGTGTTTCTGCTCTACACGAATAAATCAATCGGTAGTTTTGAGAGAGAGAGAAAAAAAAATGCCGGTGCAACAATCGAACAGGAGCCGGTACGCGCTGGCGAGCGGGTTTCGACATTTGTCTCCCACAGCTGGCGCGCGACACGGCTCGGCGCGGCGGCAATTATTTACAGCTCATTTCTCTTACATTTATACATACAAGCACGTCGCGGCTGTCGCGGCTTTTCCAGCTGCGACTACAGCCCAATTAACGCGTGCACGCTGCTCTCGATGTAGAAAGTGCCTGTGGGCTCCGACTTGCTCGCGGCTTTTCCAATACGCGCGCTCGCACCGGCACCGACTCCCCTATCGCCAACTCTCGAGCGAGCAAAACAACCTTAGATGCTCCCAGCCGAAAGCATCGTTCACGTAACCCGCTTCACTTGAATTTTTTATTTTCGTCGAGATAAAATAAGTGGGCTGGAGGTCACCGGGCTTACATGACACGAGAACATTTTTTGTCCAATGGTAAATTGTAGGAGCAGAGCGAGCGTGGATTCGAATATTATAGATACATCGCTTTCCTCGCTCAAACCAGTATAAATTCACGGACTTATTGGTAGGTGCATAGAACGGCAGCATTAGTGTGCTTATATATTTATTCAAGACTGGCCTTACGCAACCTGCTAATTTTAGATTTTTGATCATCAGAGACATTTTTCTCACATCTAATAACGCGTTTTTATTGATAAATCCCTAATCCTTCAACATATTCTAGTTGGGTAGGATTGCTTCCTGCCCATTCGTAAATACCGTGTAAAAGAATCCTTTTTCTTTTTAACTGCGCGTAAAGACTTGGGCTAACATAGCCACGTTGGTAACCTCTATGTATTGGTCCCGCCTTTGTGTCAATTCTCAATACCAAAGTGTTGCGCGTGCGTATTTTAAAATGAAATCACTCGCCGCAGTGGCTGAACGGGGTCCGAAACTCCCTCTGCAGCGAGGAATTTTCGCCGAGTCGCGCTCCTTCCCCTTCCCGTAGCCCCTCCGTCTCCCTCTCTGTCTCTCTCTGTCTCTCTCGCTCGTGCGGCGATCCTTGCCGATTCGACGCGTTGCTCTTTTTACCCTTGCGATCCCGAATAACATACTAATGCAATTAAATTCACGAAAATATCGGGCCTGCCTTGGTGGCCGGCCCAGATTAATTACACCGCGTGTATAATCCACCGGGGGCCGCGCGCGCGGTTAATTTCGTTTCACTCTCGCGCCCTCCGATTCGGCGCGATAATCTTTGGGTGAATCGGTGAATCGTCGCGTCCGCGTTCCCGACTCTTCGTTTTGCGAAGCTGCGCTGCGCACGTCATCAAAGGGGGGGGGAGGGGTTCGAGAAAAGCATGACGGAGCCGGCCGAGAGACGTATCGAGCGTCGCGCGACATGACGACGCTATTACTCGGGGTATAACTAATAACGCAGCGCTCAGTGATTCACTGCGCGCGGATGGACGGACAGGATTTATCCGGCCGCTCGCGGCTCGAGTGTGGGAAAATATTTAGAATGGCACATGCGTATGTATGTATGCGTTGTGGCTAACTGGCTGCGCCGAGAGCGCGTGTCAAAGCTGGTGAATCACGCATTTCAACACGACCTCTCCCGCGGCTGTGTGGATCTTGGCCGGTGTAAAATCAAGCGAAATCGCCGACCATCGCGAAAATGTCTCCTCTCTTATCTTTATTGAGACGCGAAGAGTTATCGATCAAGAAGTAGGATGAATCACTGTTCGTGGAAAAACAAAGCTATTGGGGTATCTCCTACTTTCGCCACGCGCGCGACGTTGTCAAATTAAAATAACTGAAACCGCGCGGCTTTCGCCATAAACGCGGATAATGAGATCGTTCCGTGTAACGAAGCAATCCCATACCAATTGAATTTCGATGCAAATCTTCCCTACAAATTCTCAAACTTATCCTGAATCTTGAATAATTCATCGAGGCGTAGCGAGTGCCGCTCGCTGGCTATACACTCCGGGCTATTGTGTTTGAAGAATCTGTAATAAGCGCTTCGGAGGGGGCGACTGTAGTCGAGAGACAATGACAGTTGGATTGGAAAATTGAAGGCGTGTGTGTCGGATGGGATACATCACGTGGCAAGAAAATTTACGTTGAAATACACATTTTATACTAATTCTCCCGATATTCAATTGGATGGATTATATCGGGATGCTATATAGCGCCAACGGTTTCTGGTGGAAATACCAAAGCATAGGCTTTTAAATTAAATACTTGGATAACGTCGGAAGCTTATGTGGTTACACTTGGTTTTGGAATAATATATATTATGAAAACATGGTACGCATCACAAGGAAAACTTGTCGTTTTACTTTCTACAGATGGCGCACACACACGCACGAATCGAAGTTGAAATTACCGCGTCCATGACCAGGAATCAAAAGTTGAAAAACGAAATTAAAGCAGTTTCTGCTCTGCATTTTTAGTCTACGTTTTCACTTTAAAGTTGAAATGAAACGCGATGTAATGTTCGGAATATTCATAATACACGTTGACTCGAGTCACATTATCCAAATGGCTCCGTTTTTTGCATACATCGAAAGTACTTTTTTCTGAAGCGATACATCATGAAAGTGAAATGTCACGTACAAAGTCCCATTTATACATGTGAAGGTTCTCGACCGATATAAAAAATTGATTGGGAACGGCCGAGCCGATGGATGGACCAAACAGTCCGAGTCGTGTGGTGGTGGAGTTGATACAGAGGGAATCACGCGGGGTTGCGATGTTGGGCCGGTGCCGCGCGGGCGTGTGCGACAAGCTCATTACTATGCGTTATTACGCGCAGTTGAGGGAAAATCACGGGGCGCTCTCGCATAAGACACACAGTTTGCACTCGGCGGTGTGTCGCTCTCGGGGAATTTACTGTGCGCGGTTGCTGGCCCGCGCGCGACCGACCGACCGACCGGAGGGACGAGCGTGTGTGTGTGTGTGTGCTGGCGTGCTCTCTCTCTCGGCTCGGGCCCGTCCGTCCTCCCGTATCTCCCCTTCGCGTCGCTTTGTGTCTTGCTCGAGCTTCTTCGCGGAGCGCGAGACAGAGACGGAGCAGAGCTCGCGAGGCTTAATTAAACGAGCGACGAGCAAAGAGAGAGAGAGAGAGGCATTTCCGTTATCTCGAGGGACGGCTCGCTCAGGGCCACGACGGCTCCTGATGCCCGGCTGATCCGCGCGCGCGCGAGCACGTGTGTGTCTGATGTGTGTGTGTGAGCGCGCAGGACCTGTTACCGCACTCGCGATCTCTTGTGAACCAAACGATCCCCTCTCCCAAGCTTCGATCGATATGTTGCGCGCTAGACGTTCGCCCTGCCAAATTCACCAAAATCTATGTCGCAGCCGCGAGCTTGGAGAACCGATATTCAAATAACGTGTCCAAGTTTCCAGTTGCAAGCAGGATTTCTCGAGATAGAGCTATACGCGAATGAGCTTGTGTAGCGATTGTAAGCCGTTCTTAATATATTTACGGAAAATGTCAATCGAAATATCCTTTCGTGGATGAATAAATGTCGGGACGTGGTGGTCTGCAGAGCAAAAGTATGCTTTTGAAGGAAGAGTCCGAATCTGCTCGACAAAAGCCTACCCAATTATTATACGTTTTCTATATTGAAGGGTAAATATGATTATTTTGTTTTGCGGGGAAGTCACTCAAGACCAGTTAACGGAATCACTTTATTTTATAAAGACTATAGTTATTTCATATGACACTCCTCCGCATAATTAAATATTGCTTATTCATCCGTGTTTGCCGTATTAATATGAATCTGTCAAAGAAACGGCTTTAAATTTACTGTCGTTTCCCTATGACAAACTTGCGTGGGAATATTGATCGGTATGGGGGAATTAATTTCTTCACGCGTAAATGTATCGATTGGAAAAAAGCCCAAGCTGGTTTTCGAGAGAAAAAACAGGGCATAGGTAGGATAATTCCATTGGCCAAATATATTTGAGCCTTTGCAAAAGGGCTTGTGACTTACGCAACTAATCAAGACGATATTGTCATACGCGCGTAATCGGAAATAATTCATCGGGCAGAAGAAAGGGACACACCGTATAGGAGAATCGCTCGATTGCGCGCAGCTGTCGCTCGAGTCAGGTGCGCGCAGTCAGCCCAAGTCTCGTATATATATATAGCGAATGACTCGCGGCCACCAGCAGACGTAGAGCGCGTGTGAAATCATCCGCTGGCTGGCTGGCGCAGGGAAAACCACTTTCACTCAAGCGCAGCATCGCGCGAGCCCAATTTTTCCGCTGGACCATTAGCCGCGCGCGTACCTACGTTTATGCGCCTCTGCGCGTGTGTGTGGGCATATGTATGTGTGCGCGGGCGCGAGCCCGCTTCCGGCGCTCCGGGGCGAAATGAGAGGCGGCCAAATGACCGCAGCCGATCCCCAATGCCGCACGCGCATTGCTGCGTGGATAATTTCGTTGTACCTCGTTCCATCTGTGTGTGTGTGAGCGCGTGTGTGTGTGCGAGCGCGCAAAGTATACATGGGATCCTCGCGGGGACGCGACTGTTGCGCATTGCAGCAGTCGCTTTCCCGACGCCTCCGCAATTATATACGTACACGTGTGTGTGCGTGATGCGCATAGATTGAGGAAACGCCGCGCGCACACAAACACACGTGTGTGTGTGTGTGTGTGGTATTATGGGCAACGTTTACGCGTCCGCTAGTGCGCCCAACTCGGCTATGATTTATTTAGCCTCTCGTAATGTAATCAATGTGCGTCTCGCGCCGTAAGTGAATTACGCGTACAATTAACGCGTGACTTACTTTCCAATGCTCCTCTTCCCCCTGTCGAACCGTTGTTGCGCGCTTGTGACTCTTATACACCGAGCCAACACATCGACAATGAATTAGTCGATTGACGATCCTTCTACGCTGGCGAATGAGTAATTTACGACGAGGCTCGAGACTCGAGAGCTTCCCGACACTCCTTAATGAGTTTTTACCGATAATCTATAGGGATTTACAGCTATTGTTACTCCCCATTTCGAGCTCAAATTGTGCTCTATCTCGCCGTGTGACGTACGTACGTTGGTTCTCGCTAAATTGAACTCCGGTTGTGCGTTGCCGAAGCCAAAAAGAAAGGGACGCCCGTTTCGTCAGACACGTCAAACCAACAACATCGACAACTGCAACAACAGGGATACGTGGATGGATTGAATCGTGTGTATGCGGCTGGGAGCGCAGGCTTCTGTTAACCCCGATATTATAGGCCCGCATAAAAGGAAAGATCGCAATTTGGCGGAGCGTTTGGCTGCCGCGAAGGGAAAAAAAAGGAGCTGCAGGATCTGGAGAGTCGGAGTAAAAGAAGAATAGGAGGTGGAACACGGGAAGGCATAAACCGGCGCGAATACGCTGTATTCGCGCGCGGCCTTTCGTGCATGTGTATACGTACGCTCGACCTTACGGTGGACCGATTTCCCTTTCGAAACAACAAAATAATTACTGCGATTGAGTGCTGCGTACGCGAGTGAGAGCCGATAATCTCGCGCGCGCAACGACTCATTGGCCGAGACGTCGAGATTGAATCGACTCCAGACTCGGGCAAAAAGCCGATAGCCTCCCGCGAAATGATCTGGGAAAACGGCTGTTTGTGAGGGCCGATCATCGGGCCAGCAACGTCCTTTCGATGAAATTCGACAGTACGGATGGCGGCCCGCGCAACTTTGACTGTTTTGCGCGCGCCTCGTTTATGCGTGTGTAAAGAATCGCGAGGCTCGAACGATATTCTGGCGGGGAAAAAATCGGCGCCCAGGGTAAAAGTATATACACAAGTCGGGCTAAGGAGCAGCAAATGAGAGAAAGAACCACTACTGCTGGTGGTTGTGGCGCGGGAGAAAGAGAGAGGGAGACAAGTGAAAAGGGTAAAAAGACGGAGGAAGAGGGACAGACAGCGAGTGTGGCAGCGGCAGCAGCAGCAGCAGCGTTGAGATATGGTTTTTGCTTTGGTGGAAGTGAGACGGAGGCCTGGGCGCACCGATGAAACACCCAGGGTAGAGGAGAAGGAAAAAAAAGGAGCGCAGGAGCAGGAGCGAGCGAGCAGAGGAGGATGGACTACCGAAGAGAGTCTCGAAGGATGGAGGAGCGTGCAAGCAAAAACAGAAACCAGTCTCACTGGCTCAAGGCTGCTCGGAAGAGAGAGAGATCCCTTATAGGAGGGGCAGCACTTATGTGCCCGAGCGAGCCTCGAGAGCTGCGCGCACAACCTCGAGCCTCGCCAACCTCTCCGCACCGACAATTCTTATACACACACACATACACGCACACCTTTATTTCCAATCGACGGTTTTTTCATGCACCATCGTTATAGATATATATTGTATTGACAGCGCGGGGTGCTTGAAACGCCCCGAACGCTGTAAAACCACCGGCTCGAGGTAAACAATGTTTTTCACCCGCGGGTCGAGAAATTGCGCGTCGGCGTTTGCGAGTTTTAACGCCCAGTTGCAAATGGGCCTTTAATTCGCGGGCGCTGCAATTATTTAGGCGCCAGCCAACTGTGCGGCCCCGTCCGACAATCGTCCACGGCCAGTCGATTTTTCGCTCGTGTATACCTTGACCGATCTCTGCCGGAGCTCGCGCTGATGTATGTGTAGCCCGGGCTGCGAATGATTATCGATCCTCGCTGGGGATGTAATTTCACGCGTGACCGATTTGTCCCGAGTATCCGGACAACGCGAGCGGATCAATCATCCGCAAAACCGCGATGCAGCGGATCGGTAATGGATCGCTCGCGTCGCGCCAGCAGCACGCGCCAACTTTCGCCCGGCCAACCTCGCGCTTTTTTTATTCTTCACTTTGTTACGCGCATTCAAAGGCTGGTTCCTGCCCAAGGAGTAACACGAGCGGTTGTCGAGAGCCCTGCAGTCGTTATGGTAAATCGTCGATATGTCGAAACTTGATTCGGGTGATGATGATATGATAGGATACTTTTGTTTTTTCTGATTCAATCGGTATTACTGATATTGGCAATATTATTGATCGGTTTTCATAGCCTACACTACGCCTTTGGTATGGTTGATTCAATTCAACTGCAAGGAAGTTAATTTTTTCATGTCCAAATAGATGCAGTGGCCTGTGTCAGTTAACGTTTGCCAAAAGTTGATTGACCGATCATTGCTGATTTTAGGATCGTGTAATGCTTATCTTTGTGAGAAACCATGCAAGAAAAAAAAGTCTAAAAAACTAACCTATCATTCGTGAGTTTATGAGCATCTGATATATATGTATACATTCAGCATTCTCAATATAAAAACATGACTGAACATCTTTGGGAAATTGAAACGCGGGCTGATGAATGCGAGTGCATATATTATCTATTTGGATAACCGTAAATCAGGTGTAAAAATTTGAGCGGGATCGTATCGAGCCGAATGCCAAGTGGCCGTTGCTGTCGAGTGCAGATATATTGCATATATCCAATTGGGGATGACTCGAACAAACTGCAGGTGCAAAAGTTCGAGCCCGAGGTACACGCGCGCGAGCGACCCAAATGCCTAATGGCGGATCGGCCGTATAGAGCGAAGCACAGTTTTGCGCCGGGAACGTGTGTGTGTGTCCTCTCCGGCTGGCTCGCGCGCGCACGTATCGTTTGATGTTGTATCTGGTGGCGGAGGTTAATTCGCGCGCCGGCGCGTAATTGGCGCTGCACGGCCGTGTGTCGAGGCGTTCGCGGGGCTCCGGGTTCCGCCGCCGCCGCCGCCGACCTTCGCCGCGCACGCCAGATCGACGCGCTCAGATTGGCTCTCTCTCTCTCTGGCGCGCGCGCGCGAGCCAGCTGAAAAATGCCCGACGAGCGGATAATTCGCACGGATTCTCCCTGGCTCGCTCGTCACTGATACAGTCGCCCGAGCTCTCGAGCCTGCAGTGTAAATCGATCGGCTCATTGCGATTATGAGCTGCTTGGCCCGACTCGGGGCTACAGACGCGCGCGTCCACTCGTGCTCGCGATCCTCCTTCGATGTGGCTCAACCGCGCGTCGCGCTGCAGCCGCGTTGATCGGTTTCAATCACGCGCCGGCCCTCATGGCTGCAGCGACTCGCGTACTCACAACGTTTCCGCGCTACTAAACTTTCACTGCTACCCTCGATACACGTCGCGATCGCTTTTTCAATCGAGCGGCCGTCCAACGGGCCCCCAGCTTCCGCCTGCGCGCAAAACTTATGTCTTGTTCGAATGCGAAATTTTCGTGAAATCCCAAACCCCAGAGTGTGGGGCAGACGCGCCTCGTGTCGGGATATATCAATGAATAATCCCGGATTACGCAACTTTTCTCATAAATATTAATTCCCGATGGATTTATACGTGTGTGCCGTATACGAAAGGAGGACGTGGAGCCGAGGAACGGGCGACTGGACCAGAGAGAAAGAGAGAGGATAAGAAAAAAAAACGAGTCTGTATCGCTTATCTCGTTAATTTTTCTAACAAATGATGCGGAAAAGAGGGTCCGATGTTAATATGGAAAGAGATCGCGCGCGCACATACACACACTCACACACATACCGAGTGGAAGGAGGAATGAAAAGGGATCGAAAAAAGTGAGCAAAACGAATGAGAGAGAGAGAGATAAACGAAAAATGCAGAATGACTGATTCCTTTTACGGTCGCGAACGAAAGAAATCGGTTTCGTGATTTCGTATTAACTAAGGGCGAAACAAGACGAGAAAGAGAGACCGAGAGAAAGAGGCTGGGAGAAGGAGGAGAAGGAGGAGGAGGAGGAGGAGGTCCAGCTGAGATAAAACGAGAGGAAGATACGGAGCTGCTCGCCGGAGCGGATACGAGATTAAACATTGGTGGGAGAAATAAGGAAAAGAAGATAGGCGGTGGGGGGGGGGAGGGCGAGAGGAAGAAAGAGCCGTGGCCTCTGTCTCTCTCTCGCTCGCTCGCTCGCTCTGTACACGCCACAGGTTGGATTATCTCTTGATAAACGTTCGTTACATACTCGCGCGCTCGTCCGGAGTATCGCGCGCGACCTGAGTGTTACCGGGGCTGCATTATTTTACACTGCGCGCGCGCACGAGCCTCTATCCTCGCTGCCCTGCGCTACCCGCCCGCACACCCCCCGTTCGACCGACTCCACTGATGTGTATCGCCATACCAAGGCCCAGGCCAATTAATTTTTGCGCTGCAGTGCAGTGCTTCTAGTGCCTCCTCGGTCGCATTACCCGATGCACACTCTTGGATCACACCACTCGACGATACTGCAGCACTGTGTAGCCCGCCAACGAGTGTGTGATCGCCGAGTTGCAATTCACACGCGACCGAAGAAGCACCGATTCAAGCCAATCGCGCGAATTTGACGCACGAGAGTCTTGGCGATCACGAGAATTTGCGATTGAATTAGCGGCTGACATTCTGTCGGCGTTTCCGTAGACAGGCGCAATTTTTAGATTATTCTTAATGATCAAGCTAACCTTTCACAAGTGTATCTCGATGTGTTCTGATTTTCGAAAGAGATTTTCACGAAAGACTATTTGAATCCTTTCAATGAACGCGAGAAAAGACGTGGCAATTGGTTGTATGTGGTGTAATAGTATAGAGACACTTCCTCGAGTTAGAGTGGTTATTGAGAATCATCTAAAAATTTAACATGTATCTGGAAACGCTGGTGAATAGAATCATAACTTTCTAATATTGTTATTCATATTCGATTGGGCTTGTACTATTGATGGGTACAAATTATTTCGCTCAACAGTGTTTGATCAATAGATTATGAAGTGTAATTGGACATCATCATGAAAAACTTCAATTTCGTCCAGAACAGCCGATTTCCATGAGCCGATTGTCGAATTGAATCTACGACATATATATTGTTATATCAAATTATCCATCAACAGCGATATGATTAATCAAATTGTGACTTAGAAAGTGTATCATGGTTTTGTTCGATAGGAATGTGATTGGTTGGGAGAACTCATCACGGGAATCTCGAGCGAGATGGATCGATAATGCTAGAGCGCATGGAAGAGGAAAGTCGGAGAACAAGAGTCTGCCATGGCGTGGTGCAATTTCGTCAAGAGCCTCCGTATATATATGTTTGAGTTCACCAACTACCGGAAATTTTTTGAATCCTACACCGGTTCGAAGTGACGAATACCGTGCGAGTCATCTAGAGGATTTCAGCCTGTCGATTTCCACGCTTCGCAGGACGTATAATCAGCCGGGTAAGGGCAAACAACGGCTGGTTAAAATCCCCAAAGTACTTTTGAAATTGCGAATTATGATATTCGTCAGCCGTCGCGCCAAGTGCAATTTTCGCTTACGTCGAGCCGGAAAGAGCGAGAAAACGCAAGTCTCGATGATGATTCAGTTGTTGGCTGGAGAATGAGGGCTTCAGATAACTTGAATACGTTCCACGCGAAATTTATGGGCTTTTCGGTTATTCTTACGTAACGGGCTCGACTTTGAACCGAGGACGAGAGGGGTCGGCGGGAGGGGAGGAGAGGAGAAGGAAAATTGATCTGGCTGCCGATGGACGATCGCAGTGATCGCTTGGGTTTCCACAATTTGCCCTCGATGTGTTTCGAAAACAATTGGATTTTTCAAGAGATTCGCGCTCGCGCGCGCTGTCACGACTGTTATGATTTACGACGCTCGTAAATATATATAAGCAAAGGTTCATCTCTCGGCTAGCGAGAGGCGCACAATGCAGCCAAATGAAATAATACCTGTGCCTCTTGTTCCTGCGGATAAAAAGCCCCGCGTTCCCAAGTGTTGTGTGTGTGTGTGTGTACGCTGCTCAAGCCATTCGCTTATATTCAGCTAAAGAAATCACGGCAGCTCCCATGGATACGTATATATTGAATTGACATAACATCTCGCACCGATTCACTGAAACCGATCTTTTGATTCAAGTATGAAATTATACTGAATTTAAGATGCAACGAGTTCAAGCACTTCAATTAAGATTTGTCATTTTGTCGTGCGTACACAGTAAAAACGGTTACTTAAAAGTGTTGCAGTACTGAAAATCTATTTTACTTGAAACGAATTTTACATAATACGAATCTTGATTTAAGTACTTTTTTCATACTGAAAATCATTCCGTCCCATTTTAAGAAAGATTTTTTACTTAAATCAAGGAATCGTTTTTACTGTGTATACTGGAGTATTTATCGTACTGAATTTCAGGAAGATTGAAGTACTTGAATGGATATTTCATTGACTGTTGCGATTGCTTCCAATTGTTCATGCTTCCATTTGTCAAAAAATGATTCGCGCTGCATTTTAGAGAAATTACAATAGATTTTGACTATTGGAATATTTGTGAGAAATCATTTTTACCGTGTTGCATCTTGACACTCGAGCTCTCCGTCCGACCCAGATATGTTGAACAACAGGTGCGCGCGCGCTTTTTTTTCGCGTACATGTACGATTATGGGTATGGATTGAGTGTGCGCAATCGTCGCGCGAAAATACATGCACATATTAGCTGGTCGGCCCTCAAAAAGCAGCGCGCGACCCTGACTTTGCCAGCGCAATACCTATAGATTAGTTTGGCGCGCGAAAGATGCATTATCTCGCGCGACCGATCGATTCGTCACAGATTAACCGCGGCTCGGTCTGCTACGGGGAGTCGAGAAAGAGAGAGAGAGAGAGAGAGGGAGAGCCCGAGCCATCAGTCCGACACCGTCTGCAGACTGGCACCTCCCTCGACCCACACTGCACTTCGCCTGTAGCCGCATGGTCGTATTATCCCACTGTTCGCTGCCGATCCGAACGACTCACTGCAAGATTACATTTACCGCGGAGAAAGAATGTAGAAAAGTCTGGAAGATTAGCGGGGAACTATGATTTTAGCGAATCCTATACAATATACAAATACGCCAATTTTATTCATAGTAAAATACTTTTTTTACTTTATATAGTTACCACGGAATCACAGCTCACATTTTTCCACCAGAAAACAGGTAATATCAGCAGTCGTTCTCCAGCTAAGCATTTTGATTAGTCTGACATGTTAAACGATCACTGCCGGTTTTATGCGCGCATGTACTGTAAATATTATCTATTTGATTAACCGTAAATTATCTCCAAAAGTTTTAACGAGGGTTCCGAGTAACCCTAATTCCACGTAATGACTCCGTTTTTCTTAACTTTTTTCATTTTTCGTTTTTATTTCTTTTTTTTTCGTTTTTTCGTTTTCCCCATGCTTTTGTTTCAATTATCCCAATTTTCACAAATGTGTTGAACTCCCTATCGATTGCGCGAGTGCTAAATTTTCTCGACGATTTTGAGGATTTTGGAAAAAATCCACGGTTATACGTTCCTCTCGGGTTACAACCACATTATGCGAGTGTATTGAATGAGAAAGCGAGCAGAATTACCCATGCACGCGTATTGCCTTTCCAGCTGATTAGTTCCACCCGACCATTTGTATTTGGGAGTCGGATTAAAAGTTAAAATAGCAACGAATAAAGTAAATACGAGTAGGTAGCTTATTAAAATGTGTCCCATTAAAAGTGTCTCGGTGGCAGATTTGAAAACTTTGTTCATTATCGAATAGTATTATCCGCACGAAGCGAGTACACGACGTCGGTAGGCAAAGTACGGCGGCGGCGGCCCGGCCCGAGGATAAAAAAGGTCAGCTAAACTTGGAGCTCGAGTGAACGAGCGAGCGCGTCTTTCTGTGCGCGCATCCGCAGGGGCCGCCGCGCGCGCGGCACGAAAGTAAAAGCGCGGACGAGCTCGACTATGACGTGTATATACGCGGCGGCGGCGGTGGCGGTGGCGGGCAAACTTTCGCCGGGAGACGTTATATAGCGTTTATATAGACGTGTGTGTGTGTGTGTGTGCAGCGTAGGCGTGGGAGCGGCTGGACGAGCCGCGGGCTAATCGGATGCGTCCGCGCGTGTCTTATCGGACACGTGCGTGTCCCGCCGGCCAGAGCGCGGATCAACCCGGCGACGCTCCCGGCATAATTTAATTCACCTTCACGCACACACAACCAAGTATCCGGTCGCTCGCTCGCTAGATCGATCGATCCTCTTCCGCCCGTTTGATTTTCCCGCGCACCTCCCGTACCGAGAAATGTGTATACTTATCCCGACTATAAAATACTATTAGTTCAACTCAATGCTTATACTCAATAGAATAATCATTTATCTCCTTGTCCTCGCCTGTATAAATGTAGTATTTATTTCCTGACAAACTTTACAAAGTTTTTTTAAAACTCATTCAATTTTCCATATCAGTGTAAAAATAATTTGAATCATTATACTGCTAACCATAGATTCGACACGAATATAATTATTCTGTATTATAAAATTAACACTGAAAATAGTTGGAACAAGTATAAATGTGTGCTGAATTTACAGTTTATGAGTACCGATGTTGTCTTCAGTTTCCTCAGTAACAATTGGCGCTACCATACAATGTACCCAACTGAAGTTACAATCCACTATGCGACATAGTTGGCCTGACGATGTCAATTCTTCGACTTTACGGCTTGCGGATACACACAGCCATAGACACTCGTATAAACTTTATTGTGCCAAGGCTCGAACTTTGAATAATTTTACTGTTGGTCGGCTCATTGGGTCATCGGGACGCTGCAGAGGCTCGAAACTGAAGAGATTTAACATATTTTATTTCCCGTCGTGATACACTGAAAAAAAAAACGGCCTCGGTAAAATTGATCACATCATAGTTGATTCATTGTAGGATTAACCATATATACATTTGTCTTGGTGTATTCTGTGAATTTCCCGGTAATATGCGCGCTGGAGAAATTGCGACGAGCGGCTGAGCGATCAAACGTTCATTCGAAATGACGTGAAATTTCGAATTTATATAATAATATAATCAAAGGTGCGCGAGCGAGCGAGCGCGCGCATATGTATGAAGTCGGCGCGAGTTTGAATAGAGGATGAAGAAGGTGAAGGTGGAACAAGTCCTTTCTCTGTTGAAAGCTCGTTTGGTTGTGCAACTAACGTGCATTGAGAGAATGTTTGGATATACACACATATATGTGGGTAGATACACTACACCGGCTGGATCAAATCTCATGCGGAAGACGGGGAATATTCTCCGAGTTGGTCCGATCCGACGTGGACTAATGAATTAGTGAATTCAAAATTACTTCGAGCTGCGTATATACGCTTTTGCACAGGCTTACACAAGTTCGACGCCTCTAACGCAAAGTAGCACGATCCAGTGAATTCGATGGAATACAAAGTGCTACTTTGTCTATAAGGTCAACTCTATTTTGTGCCCACTCAATTTTGCCGACGGAAATCACCGCCACATACATGGCGTAAACTCCACATATCAGACGCTCGATTGATCGTTATTCCATGGAAATTTTTGTCATATTTTGGTTCCGCTGGATTAATTTTGTCTTGCAGAAGATCTCCTCATCCTGAGTATGCATCTTGAGATTTTAAACTGAACGGATATTCCGCTCGAGGCAAAAATACATGCGTTATCTGATCAAAATTCCTTAGTTTCAAGTGTTCACTTGGAGATGCTGAGAATTGATTGCATATTGAGCCACTCGATAGATGATTGCAGCGCGTAGAATAAAGCAGAGAAAGAGAATAATGAGCGTCGCCCCGTGATACGCGTACTATGAATGTGTACTACCTCGCGTACGCGTCTCTACTCATGATTATTCCTGATAAATATTCGCGAAGAATAAATTCTCCCAAGAGATATCACAAGATTCGATACACGGTTCAGTATGACGACACATTAGACGTACTCTCTTCAATCCTTACGGCGTGAAAATTTACTTGAATTCCATGTGAGATTTGATAATTCAACTTTTTACCATATCTTGTGGGTAGAGAGAATATCCACTGGTCCATCCTTTCTATAGCTTAAAAATTAATCCGCAACCGCGCGCACAGTCAATTTTCACTTACAAGCTTTAAGAAATGTTAAATCATTGAGAGATTTGGATTAGTGTAATTTCCGAGTCAACGTACGCGCTCGAGAAGAAAGCCGGTCGTCTGTGAAAAATGAATGGTTTTGTAATGGTATCGGGTTCCGGGCTGCGCAGTGTTTACTCGTTGCGCAGCGCAGCGAACCGCCTGATCAGATGAGCCCGAGGCTGCAGGCCACAGCCGCACTTGTCCGGGCCGCCTCGCTCCGCTGCGCGCATGTGTACGTCCGCGCGCGGCGTGAGCGTTTGATCGAGGATGGCTGTCGGCGGGGAAAGCCCTATTGCCGCATATGTGAAATGCAGCTATGGAAGGGGATGCAACACTTGTACGTTGGCTCGATCATGAGAGCTGTTCGGCTGAATTGCCAGTATAGAGTCTGCGCCGAGTTTTGCGCCCCAAGGTCAGCGTGGAAATGTACGAGGGAAGAAGGACGAGTTGCCAGTGGGAGATTGGGGCAGCGGAGCAAGTGTACTGCACTCGTCGATATCTATAACGCCTCCGAGCGAGTGCATGATTATACCTGCGACTGATGTAGCTCGAAGATGCGTGATAAGTTTGAAGTTTGGAAGTGAGCCGCATATAAATGTAACGGTGGCGATTTTAGATATACAGACATTCGCTATCGTTAGTTTAGAAAGGGAGATCCTACTCCCTCAGGTGCGAGTATTCATTGTACTGCTGGCGTTGTTAACCTGAAAAAGAACTTTGACTTTTCTCAAACGGTCTCTGTGGATCCGTTACGGCGAAACTTCAATGGTCAACAGTGAATATATTCACCAGTGTAATCAGTGGCAACCACTTCACTACACGTCGCGCGCAGTAAATTGATTCGCTGCAAGGACTTCAGACAGACAAGAGCATGTATATTTGTGCGCGGAGTCACTATTGTTACAAACGTATACGGCTTTCCTTCGATCTTCAATATTATCAATCTTGAAGTCACGAGTAACGTTAATGCAAATCACGCGCACTTACGCGCGCGCAGCATCTGCCCGTTCGAAGCGTAGGTTGGCTCGCGTTCACGTGCTTCGACTGCACTCACTGTCTAGATAAAAACCGTCGTTTCCATACTGCCTAACTTGAACGATGTGATCAAACTTTACGATTGAAATTGCCTGACGAGGTCAGCAAACCCAACTTGACAAACGCCGCATCACTACAATTTGAAATTCTACGCAAGGACATCACCTTCGACGATAGAAAAAATTAGCTACACCTGTAGTAGTCTCGCCCAAAGTTTCGGCGAAGACAGCCCCGTGTTTTCCTGGCGCTGCTATGGAGAATCGATCAAATCAATCGGTCGCTTTTATACAGCGAATAAACTCGCTGCGAGGAATTCGGTGGGGTAGTGGTGGTGGTAGGCGCGCGCGTGTGCCGGACGATGTGTGTGTGTGTGTCGAGCTGCAAGTGCGCGCGCGCGAGTGGTAAACAGGAATTAGCGTATAGGCCGAGCGAGAGAGAGAGAGAGAGGAGCGAGTTATACACGCGCTCAGCACGATAAGGGATTTGCCTGGTTCTCGCGCGCGAGCGAGCGAGCGAGCGTCTCTCTCTCTCCAATACGACCGTACAGGCCGCGAGCTCGAGCTCCCTCACAATTACAGCATAACCACAGGGAGCGCGGCTTTGTTGCCGCTCGCTCCGTTCTCCGCTCGCCAACACACACACACACACACACATACACGGCAACGCGGTAATTTCGAAAGCCGCTCGCGCGCGTTTATTGGCGTTCGTGCGTGTATTTTGTGCTCTCGCGAGCCGCACGCAGGTAAGAGATGCGCGCCGCCACTGCTGCTGCTGCTGCTGCAGCCCCGGACCAATGCGCGCGGGAATTAGACGCGCCACGCACCAGAGTAGCCTCCGCGCGAAACACGCCAAGCGTGCGAGCGGCCCATATCCTTTCTCCGCGGTCCGGCTGTGCGCAAAAACTCGAGTGCAAATCAGCGTTGACGAACTTGATCACAGTTTATAACGAGAACAAAAATTTTACTGGGGACATTTAGGGGGAAAAAAAATACTGGGAGTTGTATTGCCATTTACCGTGGGAGATGGTAAAAGTTGGCCGAGGTCGTTTAATCATTTTTTCTCTAGACTAGTATAATTTTCACACAAATACGTAACTACCAAACTACGCACTGTTCTGTCAATTTTCTTTACGACGAAGGTTCAGCTACTCTCTGCAGTAGACTCAAATCTCGGTGTAAGTCTGAGGGTTTATTCAGAGGCAAGATATAATGAGACAAAAGTCAAATCGATAGATCACCGGTTTGGTTGTAATCGTATATACCAAGCTCGCAACGAAAAAATGAAAATAACTCTTGATAATATCTCTCTTTCTCGAAATAAAAATTGAAATTGCTGTAGTAAAAATAACTGGAGTGTGTCAGTGTGTTGTCCGACGCTGCAGATACCCCACTCTCAACATCACCGCGTCTTTTGTTGTAAATTTTACTGGGACATTTCTATCATTCTATGCGTGTAAGATAAGCATCGAGCAATCGAGCAACCATCCGTCCGTACGCTTACATATATATATACGCGTGCTCTTCGTAATTAAAAGCGCTGCCGCGTTGGTTCGCGCATTCTTACCGCGGGGACGAAATTCCGATCGGCGGAGATATACCCGCGGAGATACGGACTCGCGCGCGAGGCCTGCGATGATGTTCGATCAAAAGTATTTTCACCCGCGCGCCGTCGAGCGATTGTTAGATCGGAGCACGTTTACGCAACGACCGATCCCTCCTGGCGCAATTAGCCGCTCGCGCGCGCCATTTCAACTCGATTCCACTATTCCCCGGCCACCGATCGATGCTTATCCGCGTCTATATATACACGTACTAAGACTCGCGAGGATCGAACCTAATTCTGGAGTTACCGCGATTCGATCCGATGATGGAATCGCGCGCGTCATCCGTGACCATAGAACCGTTCAAACGCTGCGCACGATATGGATTTTGCTGCACACGTATATTGTATTTACTCGGACGGGGCGATTGTAATGGGCCGGAGAGTAAGCGGGGGATAAAAATTACCATGTAATTGCCGGCGATTAGCTGCTCTCCGAGTGTAACATGGCGTCGTATTGAAATCGCACTTTTGCCGTGTTATCAGCTCGTCACGAGGCTCGCGATTCAATCCTCACGATCGCAAGGCACAATAATACAGGTTTGGAACACTCGCGGAACAATAGGCTTATCGATGCGAATTCGAGATAACGCGATGCTCACCGTTCGGGCGAGTTGTCGCGCTCATTCGGAGCAGACATTGGCCGTCACATTGGATCCTTAGTTGTATGTACCCCGATGCATTATCTAATGATAATATACCAAGTAGGTGTACTCAAGGTGGAACGAAACTATCGCACGAGACTATTCGTTTCGTCCGACTTTCACGTATACTGCAGTATACTTTTTCATTGTAAGGATCTAATGTAAAAAAGGTAAGAACACTTGTTTTATAATAACATTCTCGTGGAAGGATTAGAAGGTAGGATTGCGACCTTCGATCGGCTTCGGAAAATCAACTTCCACGTGCTTAGCGTGAGAATCATACGCATTGTCCTTCACCTAATAGTCAACGTAAAACGTTAGAATTACCGTGTATAAAACACTCCGATACATACGTACATACACTCACCATATATAAATGTATATAGCGATGTGCTTGTATGTATCGCGGATAGATTTACCTCTCACCTTGGAGGCGGCGGTGGCGGCCGTTGCAAAAGGAAACCGTAGCCTCCCGTGACAGCGCAGTAACTGTCAATCCGTTTGCTCCAGCGCGCTCTCAACTTGAACTTTGATTTCAACAACTACCCGTCGAGTATCTGCGTGCGTGCACGCAACAACAACAGCCGAGCCCGACGATGATTGTACACAAATCCCAACGATGATTACTGGTGTCGTTCCACCAAAATCCTCTCGAATGGTTTTGAAAAACAATAATTGACTTATAGTTGTTGATCGTCGCGAGAAGCAAGCAATGGAGAAGTAAACTCCAAATCTATAAAAACTGTGGAAATATTAATACACGTATTATATTGATAATGAGTATTTTTATTAATAAAAACAATTATTAATTAATAATTAATAATTATTTATTAATTACACTCAGAGGTAGAGAACATTATCTGTAGTCCATTAGACATGAACAACAATTCGCAAGAATAATTTTAATTTTCAATATGAATATAGTCTGATTCTTTCAGCATTAATCCAGATACAGTTTTTGGAAATGCATACTTATAATTAGACTACTTGCACAAGTGTCTTAACAAAAGAAAATAACACGAATGGCAATTTATTACATTTACATTTGAAATACATTTGAAATGTAGCTCACCAGGTGTCACATAAAACCTCATGATTTTTCCCCCTGAGATTTCAAATTTATCATTAATTGAAATTTATCTACTCTTGTGAACTGTGTTTTCTATATACGCCCGTTAAAATCGATGATCAAAATACTTAAGACAAAACCCGGAAAAATTTTGGCTGATGAACAAATTTTCCGGAAAATGTGACTTTGTATACGGTTTTGAAATTCTGAAATATCCACTTTACATGAATTAACATGAAATTTTCAATAATATCCACTTATGATCTTCTCTTATATTCAGAAATAAATTTGGATTTTTTGATTCAAGTGCAGAGTTAACCTAGTCAATTTAGATTAGCCACAGGCTAATGAGATAAGGAAAATTGACTTTAGATTGCTCGTTTGCAGATGAAGATTCATCGCTTCTTTCAATTATTTTTTCAGTTCTGATAAAATCTCTATTATTATATAAATATTGAACAAGCTATCATTTGAATATTCTCGCTGTACTTCTCTTTTAATCTGCGAGTTTGCTCTTGCAGATGAATTAACACACCAAGAGAAGGTTAGTTAGGAACGACGGAGTAGGGATTCGGGACATTCCGCTATATATTAACTGTTTTGACGAGTACGTTTTTCAATTCACATCTCACCCACACATCAAGGTTTAGAGTTGCCAAAGTGAGTATACTTTTTTGATCGGTATGATGGCCTTTATTCGGGAATATATAGTCGACGCATTGTCGTATTGTCACTTGCGAAGCCAGACCACAACAGAAATCGTTTTCAGTTTTCTTACATTATTTTACACATGTTGTCAATAGTAAATATTCGCTGTAAGAACTTCAGTGAAATATTGATCAATCGGACATTTTACTGTAGTCTATTCCCCAGCGCCATACTACCAAGAGTCCGGATTTCAAGGAAAAACCGGAAAAACGATATTCAACTGGTGAGCTTACGGCGAATATTCACTGTGAGGTATCAGTGACATGTAGATCACTGTATTATCACTAGAACTTTAAAAAGTATAAAATCAAGTTCAAATTCGATTACAATGAAATAAAATTGATTTATTATTTGAAGGTAACCATGTCCGTTCTGTACCTGCTCGCTATTACATTAGCTATTACACCGAGTCTTCCTGCCAAAATTGACATAGTTGGTCTTGATGTAAAAGCTAGGAATACATCTAGAACTATATTTAACATCGGGCAAAATGATGTAGATGATGAATTTGACATAAGATTATCCAGTGAGGGCGAAACAGCACAATTACAAGAGTTCGTTGAAACGTTCAATGCGTCCTTGACAGACAAAAATTACATATTCACGAGGATCCAAGTCTTGGATCAATTTGGATCTGGGATTCTGAGCAAGATACTTGAAGGAGGTTATAGACAATCATACGTTACAGTTTTGTTCCAAATTCCGACTGGTATCTATGGCCTACAAGTCGAAATGTACAAGCGAAAATTGAGAAAAGATGCATAAAGCTACTGCTGATTCCGAAGAGTCGAATAGGCTCTTCGGGAACTATGCTGTAAAATTTATTCCAATAAATTTAATTTAAAGCTTCGAATAAGCATAATAAATGAATAATATTTCTCACCGATGGCAAGACATTACTTTGCTCAATATTAATACATGATTGGATGATTGATCACCTGATAATATTTTCGAACGAAATAAAAGAAAAATGTGGGCTGTTTGATGAAATTCGAAAGATAGATATGAAAAAACACCATTAACAGGAAATTTTTGAAGATGGAGAAAATTTAAAACATCCACCGAATAGAGATATGTTGGTGCTGCAAAAATCTCTTCAATAATTCATTTGGAATTTACGTTTCCGTGAATAAAATTTCAAACGTCAACAAAGGAAATAATTGCCATTTTGTTAAGGGGTTACATACACTATAAATAAATTTTTATATAAATAAATTTTCTCCTATAACTTTTCAATAAAAAAACTTTTTGTACATTATTTTTGGCGAAAAAATATAAAAAGTATTAAAAAATTCTATCAGAATATTTTATAGAGCTACTTGTAAAATTTAACACTAACGAGGGGGGGGGGTGAGGTACCTCCCTACTCGCTTAGCTCGCCAACCCCCCACTTATGATTCAATATTTTGATGTCTATGGAAGAAAATGATTTAGATGAAAGAGTCCTCGCTGGTTATCATAGAATTTTATGAATTGTAATTGAGTTGTCAGTATGAGCACATGAAAACTTAAACTACCTTAAAATCCATGAATTTTGATTTTTTATTTTATGTCTCTAGCAACATTTAATTTAAGCACATAGTGTTGTACTTCGTTGTAACTAATTTTTTCAGACTTTTACTGTTTCCTAAATTCAGATTAGACAGAGTTTATCAAGACACAAGACTTTTGAATTATCACTTGATTCAAATTCTCTAAAACAAATGCCAAAAAGTGAGGCTAAAGAGTGGGCTACATTTCTGACGGCGGTGGCGGTTTGGCTTTTAATTTAAAGAGATATCACTCTGTCCAAAGCCTGTTTTCAAAGTGGATTAGGTTTCTGACATCAATACCCAATCTTTGGAACCTCAGCCACCAAGATCCAACCAATTCTGGCCTCTTTAGTACAAATGCTTATCAAATACAATCATTAAAAAATCAAGAAACAACAATATTACTAGTTTGGTCACTCGTTTAGGAGATAAAAATTGGTTGGATCTTATGGCTGAAGTTCTGAAGATAGGTATTGATGTCAGGAACATAATTCACTTTGAAAAAGTTGTCTACGTCAACCTCAACTTGTATCTTATTGTAGAAGGTAAGCTCTCGATATCTTCCTAAAGTCAAGCTTCTGCATATGACCTATAGTGAGGATCTATTAATAATAGAAGTGCAATTGAATGTAAAGCAATCACCTCTTTTCCCGTAGTTTCCAACTAACCAACTTCTCCGCGTCACCTTCGAAGTCGACTGATATTAGTGAACTAATCATCCGCAGAGCGTCTGTCTCGATCTGGAAAAAATCGTTCTTTTGCGGCTCCGTGCGATTCGTGACGAAATATTAATTGACGTAAAAACACGCGAAGCGGCTGGCGGTCGGTGCAGGGCTTCTTGCGCGCGAAATCACTCCTAACTACATGACATTAACATGAAAACGAGCTCGTACCGGCAATGAGCCTATGCGAGAGCAGACCGAGGCGATATGTATAGATATATATGCGCTACTGTGATTTCGCCTTGATTAATATTTGTTACATAGGCTTTCCACTGCCTTCGGGCTCGTTGTCTTTTTCGACCGGTTTTTATCGAGGTTCGTGAGTGTGAGAAAACGTGAGATAATGAATTCACAACTACTTTTTTTCCCCCTCGTTCTTACACGGTCAAGAAGCTGAAACCAGTATCTCCGCGATTATTGTTGAGTTTCAATCGCCCCGAGTCGTCTGGTATAATAAATTGTTACTTTAGCACTGATATTCTCGGAAGTCTTGGATGTAATGAACAAAACACGAATGAACATCCAACAAATGTGGGGTTCGTTTGTTTTATTTTTTTTTTCAATTTTTCACAATAGAGTATTTCACATCCAAACTTTATCTGTATTCTCATTTTATTTTACTCAGCAGTAAGTACTTAATTTCCATCGCGATAGTTTACTTCAATAATTTCGCGAACGACTTTACTTCGCTCTTCGGAATTGGCGAGTTTATTTCGCTATAGTTACAATGTAAAAAATGTTCATATAGATTAATTGATTATCGAGGAAAAACTTTTTTGGAGACTGTTGAAGTCCATTAATTCAATGAAATATTAAATTACATAAATTTCCGATTATGTAATAGGACAAGATATGTCGACCATGTGATTCTAAAAATTTACATTGTGACCAAAAGAAATTTGAGAATATTTTCCTGAAAATATATCAGCACTTGCCTCTAGCCTGAACGAGATTTCGAAACTGATTGATTATTATTGAGATCATTCACTTGTAACTTTTTATACACTAATGACAAGAGTAAACACTTTTTTTTCTAGCAAATGATACGTTCAAACCATATAATTTTCATTAGGAGCAGACTAATAATGATATCTCGTCATCAGTTCAGATCCATAAGATTGAATAATCACGCATAGATAACATAATATTAAACGCTGACAGGTGTTTACATTTTTATTCTCAAATCAATTTTCCGTTTCACTTAGATTAATTATCACCATTAAATATCACCGTAGATCTTTCATTACACACAAAGAAATATATAGTTATCCTACTATTTAAACAACTCTAAATTTTGTTTCAGTTTGTCCCAGATTTAACTATAGTAGTTCTAATCATCTTTTTTACGACAAAAAATATTGTTAAAACTACTATATTTTACCTATATTTTATTGTACGCGTGGTATTATCCGAGAAATCGTTTAACTTTTCTTGGATTACGATTATTTACGATTGAATAAACAACCAAACGAACAATCAGGCCACATGAGGCTTTTTTAAGTGAGCTCCGCCGTCTTCTACAGCTACTCGTGCTCTCCATCTTACTCGAGAGCTCGGAACAAATGAGAAGGGTATTAGAGGTTCACATGCGCAAGTACGCATATCTCTCTATATTAAAAGCTGAACCGCCGCCGCCGCCGCCGCCGCCGCCGTCGTCATTTTGCTCCTTCTGGTTGCTCCCCCTGGTTGCTCCCCCTGGTTGCTCCCCCTGGTTGCTCCCCCTGGTTGCTCCTTCTGGTTGCTCCCCCTGGTTGCTCCCCCTGGTTGCTCCCCCTGGTTGCTCCCCCTGGTTGCTCCCCCTGGTTGCTCCCCCTGGTTGCTCCCTCCGGTTGCTCCCCCTGGTTGCTCCCCCTGGTTGCTCCCTCCGGTTGCTCCCTCTGGTTGCTCCCTCCGGTTGCTCCCTCTGGTTGCTCCCCCTGGTTGCTCCCTCCGGTTGCTCCCTCTGGTTGCTCCCCCTGGTTGCTCCCTCCGGTTGCTCCCTCTGGTTGCTCCTTCTGGTTGCTCAGTTTCACCCTCTTTTTCCACCCATTTTTTCACCCTTTTTTTCACCCCCCTTTTTTCCACCCTTTTTTCCACCCTTTTTTCCACCTCTTTTTTCACCCCTTTTTTCACCTCTTTTTTTCACCCCTTTCTCCACCTCTTTTTTCCATCCTCTTTTTCCACCCGTATCTTCGAATAAATTATTTATTTCCAATAAATATGCAATGGTCCGATCTCCTGGAAATTTTGCACACAGGTTAGTCGCGGCAAAATCTAGGCCGAGTTCAATTTTCAATAAAATCCGTTGTTTATTTGCCTAGCAACCGCTCCTAACGTGTTATCTCACGAATCTTCATAAGTGCTCATTGGGACTATGAGAGTTGATGAGAATCGAAGAGAATCGATGAGATATTTCCCATAGCAACCACTGTTGATATCCTTAGCAACCGTTGCTTCGAAAGTTGGAAAATCAATTTTAAGTTACACTCGATGACCAAGAAAACTGAATTGTTATATTTGCTCCATAGCAACCGTTGGTTACCTCCCTAGCAACCATTGCGAAGGTTGGAAATGATCAATCTATGACCCATGTCCATAATTTTTGATTGCAAAGGACACAAAATCTTCCCACTTAGCTCCTCAGTAACCCCTGTTAAACGCTCTAGCAACCGGTGCCAAGGGAAAGAAAAAGTAAGTTTCGTTTCCAGTATTTTCAACTGCACAGGATACAAAATCTCCGTTTTACCCATAGCAACCATTGTTTACGTGTCTAGAAACCGTTGCTGTAGTAGAAGGAAAGGACTAAATATTATTTTGGACAATTTTTTTTCAATATAAATCCACTTATTCATCGAAACTACCGTTTATTTACATCCCTAGCAACCGTTGTTTTGGAAGCTGAGAAAACAGTTTTAAGTCACACTCGATGGCCAGAGGCACTGAATTGTTATATTTGTTCCATAGCAATCGTTTTTTACCTCCCTAGCAACCATTACGAAGGTTGGAAATTATCAATTTATGACCCATTTCCATAATTCTATACGGCAAAGGACACAAAATCTTCCCCATTAGCTTTTCAGTAACCGTTGTTTACCGCCCTAGCAACCGTTGCTAAGGGAAAGAAAAATTCACGTATGTTTCGTTTCCAGTATTTTCAACTGCACAGGACACAAAATCTCCGTTTTACCCATAGCAACTATTGTTTACGTGTCTAGCAACCATTGCAATCTTACTCAAAATCTGCTGCTGAAAATCTGAAATGGAACACGCGGAATACCCCAAACCAAAAAATATGATCTAGCACATGTCACTATTAACCTAAAGTTAAACCCACTATTAATCTAAAAAAACAAACGTTTAACATGAATATAGCTGACATTAATCTTTTATTTTGATTCGAATCGTTCGTTCAGTATTCTTTTCAATCGAACAAAATCGAAAGTTCAAGTTTAAAGTTTTATTGTTTTGAATGTAATTTTCGTTTAATTATTACTACACTTATTATTGAAATTATTGATTTCTAAAGAACACACGGGGGGTTGGCGAGCGAAGCGAGCAGGGGGGGTACCCCCCTAGTATATATCAAAGCGATTCCGCGGGTAAGATTGACGGGTGGCTCGGCGGAATGTCGCATTTTCCTCGCAAAAACCGAGCTCGCAGTAATGGCATTAAGATGATATACGTAATATCATAACGGCTCGGCTGATTTCGTCTCTCTCTCTCTCTCACGCCCTCGTTTGCCCCGTCCTCGGGCTCGAGCGATAGCCGCGCAGGTAATTGCGCCCAGCAACTTTCGCACATCCGCAACAGCATTTTCTTATCCGGCGAATTAGTGAAGCTGCTTCTTGCCCCCGCTCGCGACTTTCCGCTCCTAATCGAGCGATTCGTCGTACGTCGCGCTTTTAGATTTTCTCGCGGTCGATCGGAGCGTGCAGCCCATCGCGCACGTGTGTGTGTGTGTGCTGGAATTTAAGTGATCGATTGACCGATTTCCGTGAGTATCATACCACATTAAAGATTCTCTTATTATGATTAATCGAATATCTTTTGATATTCTGAACAAATGTGTCATTGAATGAGAAAACGTTTTGATACTCTATGTCATCTACAAAACGCGTACGTAATAGGAAGATTTGGTACAATCTTTTCAATATTTTTGAATTTAGCTTGATATTTACATTGTACGTAATACCATACTTTCAATGGGTTAAAACAAACGTTCACTCACGAGGAAAAAGTTTAACGAGAGAAGAATAATCCGTATGCGGTTGTAACCGATCGATTTATGTAACATACGACCAGTTACAGTTGGAATCTGGAGAGACTACATGAGTTAGTTGATGAATTACATGCGTCTGATAGTGAAACTATATATTTCTTTCATTTAAACACACCCTTTTCATGATTTAAAATCTGCAACTTATATTGTACCAAGCTTCTTTCAGATATTTTCATCAAAATCTCCACATAAACATTAAGTTGGATGAATAAACTCTTATAATTGATTAAATTCTTATGTAATTTGACAGGATAGAATCATTACTTGAAGCTCTCGTCGAGTTTTTTTTCTCGAAATCATTGCAATATATACGATAAATGGGGGCAACTTTGTATACATGTTAACGATATAATGCTAAACGTTGTATCAAGATTGCATGTAAAAAGAAAGGAACTTTATACTTCTATTTAACATTTCTCTGCGCGTCTTGTGATATTTTTAATTCTGCAGTATCACATGTTTACTGTCAATAGTGTCTTTCGAGAGTTTCATATTCTTTTATATTTCTTTCTGAAAGAGAAAGCTTCGGAATGGGTCGAAAATTGAACCAATCGAATCGGACTTCGGAGTCCCCTGATATCACGTGATCTACGGGACGAAAAATGTCGAATCCTAGGAATACCTACAGTAGATAGGCTATGGGGCTACGAACTCATGGGGCTCCGAACTCAGTAGGATCTGTGGGGCTCCGAACTCAGATGGAGTGGGGAGACTCTCGCGAGGAGTCGGAGGTGGGGGGATGGCTCATCGCGCGCGGCGCCTGGTCGACGGCGTGTGCACCGCGACTGCTATCGCGCGCATTCGGATTGTGGCCCTGAAAAGGGCCGATTGGTTATGGCTCATCGTGCGCGGCGCCCGGCCGATCGCGTGTGTGCCGCGACGCTGTCGCGCGCATGCTCACATTGCTTGCTTGCTTTCTTACGCTTTAATTCGTATTGTGGCCCTGAAAAGGGCCGATTGGTTTTTTTCACTTGAGATGTAATGAATCTGCGCTGCTGATGATGTATTTTTTGACGAGCTTGACGTGGTGAAGGGCGCAACTGGCTCTGAATGCTCCATTATGATGTGGGCATACCGTAACAACTTTTATCTTGTCTAACGGCGGATATCCCAATTCTGCAATATTGACAACGTTGGTGAACTTGAAGCGTTCGAGCCAAGATTTTTGAATCGATCCAGAGACAAAAATCTTGCTTACGTTATGCAAGTTTTCACGAAGAGTATCTCCTATCAATGTGTATGGAATGTTGCCAGCGGTCCAAGGTATCCCATGATAATGACGCTCGAGCCAAGTATTTTCTCTCATGTATTTATCCGGGAGTCGTTTCCAGGAGAAGGGCTCTTTGAATAAAAACACATGTGGCTCTCCTGTGAGTGATGTGATAGCCAATTCTTTCAGAATATAATCATTGACTGGTTGCTTGAAGCCCTGCATATCTACGATGTACTCCATTTCACCAGACAAAGTATGAATGTACACAGTTCGATGAAAAATGCTACTTTTCGAACGCTGATCGCTTCTTATATATTTTTATCCCCTCTTCTACAGTACTCTTCTCACATCCCCACTCATTGGATTATATTCGACAAGACAGACAGACAGACAGACAGACAGACAGATGGGCAGACCGAGTGTACGTACATTTCTCTCACTCTAGTTAACAAAAATGTATAATTTCAAAGAAGTAGGAAAATAGTTTGGTATTTCATCTTTTTTTTTTCTACATGATAAAGTAGAACGAATAGTTGTATTTTAATTAATAATTTTTCAATTTGGAAGTAGAAAAGAGCCCCTCCCCGCTCTATTCTTGTAGGATTCTACCAAAGTATCGCTTGAATGTATAAGCGTTCTGGGATCAAATATGAATATTCAATGCCAGATAAATATAACTAACTCATCAATCCTTCCATTGAACTTCCATTTTCTATGAAAATCGATTCAAAAGAAAAAAATAAAAAATTATGTATACATCATTCTCAAAGCACTAAAATCATCGATTTCATCGATGGATTCTCGTGCTACTTTACCATCTTTGAGCAGCCAATTTTTTAGCTTTTGTGCATTTTTTACAGCACAAATATCGGTCCAATGAACATAATGATGAGAGCATAACGTGCATCCAAAGGTAGGGTTTTCAAACTCGGACATTTCAAATCCTCCAAGTTGAAGACTCGCCTGTTGGAAATCATTAAAATTATTATGAAATTTCTTGTCAATCAAAATTTTCAAATTAATTTTCACTTACTGATTTGGAACAAATTGTCGAATCCATTTTGTTTTTTCGGATCCTTTCACGTAGACACGTTTAGCATTTATTAGAGCGAGTTTCATTATATCATTCAATTCTTTGTATGAAATATCTCCTGAAGTCCACGCTAATCCATGATAATTCAACTCTAACCAATGATTGATTGATTTATTTTTTGGTAGAAGCTTATTCCATTTAAATGGTGGTTTGAAGAAGAAAACTGATGGTATTGCATCTTCTTCTAAATGAACAATCGCCACCTCTTTAAATACAAATTCATTGTTAGAGGCTTTGAATCCTTGTACGTCGACGACATATTCATTGATACGCTCCATTATGATGCTTTTTTATTTGCAAACTGAGACGTACGACAATTTTGCGACTATTTATAGGTGCACGAGCCGCCGCGCACCGCCGCGCGCGCCGCCGGCCGCCCGTGCCGCCAATTAATTCTCAGAATTCCCCCACCATACCACCTCCGCCTGATCTATTTATAGGTGCACGAGCCGCCGCGCGCCGCCAATTAATTCTCAGAATTCCCCCACCATACCACCTCCGCCTGATCTATTTATAGGTGCACGAGCCGCCGCGCATCGCCGCACGCGCCGCCGGCCGCTCGCGCCGCCAATTAATTCGCAGAATTCCCCCACCATACCACCTCCGCATGATGATTCATGCCATCACTGCTTATAAGAACGAGTATGAGCTTGCTAAAACCTCATTTTCGTTACAAGTTTGTTCATTCATACATCGTTCTTCATTATTCTTCCAAACGTTTTATTTTTTCTTTTTCGCTTTCATAATATCAAAATGCATTCAACCATCTATTATGCTGAGACTGTGGAGTGACTTCTGGCTTCGATGCAATCCGTCGCCATTGGAGACGCTGTCGATAGCGATATCCAAAGATGGGTTGAGATGGTCTGTGTCGCCATCAAAAGAACTGCGACTGATTCTCACCGAGCCTGGAATGCCGAGAGCTGAAAGGCAAAAGTATCAAACTTCGATGAGACATTTGCTCACTGTTCGCGGGCAACTATTCGATTCGCTAAAAAGAGGTGGCGATCTCCAGCTCGAGCAGGAGCAGCCTGATCTGCAGCTCGATGAGCCGCTTGAACAACACTCTGAACAGCAGCTCGAACACCAATCTGAGCCACACCATCGTCCAAATCTCAGGTGGGATGAATTTAAAAGTGCATTCAGCGAGCGCATTCAAACCGGTGTAATTAGTAATATTCGCCATATTGATATTGCTGCATTTTTGCACGATTCATCTCGTGTTTTCGCAAGAAAAATCCATGAGACTCGTAATGAAAATGGTAACTTGAAAGTAAATGCAGAGCTTGCAGCAGAGTTTATCATCGAGCAGGCTGATTCGGAAATAAAGAGTGTGAAGTACTTCAATACAGAAAGTGCTACAATCACTCAATCGACAAATCTCAATGAATGGTTCGTCGCGAATATTCAAAATCCGATTCTTCGTAACATTGAAGAATTTGAAGGGAAGGATTCGGGGTGGAGTCTGAAGCAGATACTCAGTTTGAGTATTAATATTAACAATTTATCTTCAATAAAAGCTGGATCATACGTGCCTCTGCCCGAGTCAATTCAAAAGAAACGAGCTTGCATTAACATAGTAAATGATGATGATAAATGTTTCCAATGGGCAATATTATCAGCTTTACACCCGGTGAACAAAAATGCTGAACGAGTATCGAAGTATAAAGATTTCGAGAATGAATTAAATTTCAAAGGAATTGAGTTTCCGGTTGAAATAAGAAACATTCCGAAATTCGAGCATCAAAATGACGTATCAATAAATCTTTTCACTCTCAAAAAACATGGTGATCGTTTCGAAGTTGTTGTAGCTCATTCGACAGTATTGAAAAAACAGAAGCATGTTAATTTACTTCTAGTGCAAGATCATTACACTGATGAAAGTGAAAAGAATGAAGAGATGTCTTACATAGCACCAAAACTTCACTATGTTTGGGTGAGAAATATGTCTCGCCTGCTATTCAGTCAGTTAACCGCCCACAAAACAAAATATTTTTTTCTGCGATCGCTGCCTTCATTATTTCCATAATCAAGATAAGTTGATACTACATGAAGAAGATTGCTCGAAGCTCAATAAGTGTAAGATAGTTCTACCTAGTGAAAAAAATAAAATTTTGAAATTTAAAAATCATCATCGAAGTGAAGAAGTTCCATTCGTCGTGTACGCTGATTTCGAGAGCTTGCTAAAACCAGTAGATGAAAAATACGCATTCCAAGTTCATCAAGCGTATAGTGTCGGATTTTATATAAAATGTAGCTTCGATGATAGTAAGAGTGTTTATAAAAGCTACCGCCAGCACATCAATGACAAAGAGACTCCTGCAAAATGGTTCGTTAAAGAAATGAAAAAATTAGTTGACGATTTGGATGATATGTATAAAAATCCCAAAGAAATGCATCTCTCTCAAGTGGAAAAAAATATCTTCACATCTGCAAAAAATTGTCATATATGTAAAAAGCCGTTCATCGAAAATGAAACAAAAGTTAAAGATCACTCTCATCTCACTGGGAAGTAAGTATGAAAATTTTAATCTTATATTTATTATAACTGAAAAATCATTCAACTTACCTTGTTAACTTGCAGATTCAGAGGCGCAGCTCATCAAGGCTGTAACATTAATTTTCAAGATGCGAGATTCATCCCCGTAGTTTTTCATAATCTTACGGGGTATGACTCACATTTTATTATTGAAGAAATTGTCGGAGCTGAGAATTTCCCAGGACGAGTCCAAGTTATTCCGGAAAACAAAGAGCGATACATTTCGTTTATCAAATACATCGACGGTAGTGATTTTAATTTAAGGTTCATCGATTCATTTCGCTTTATGCCTGCATCACTCAACGAACTGGCATCGTATCTGAAAGATTATCAGATCGTCGAAAAAGAATTTCCAAATTACTCGAATGAGCAGTTGGAGCTTCTCAAGCGAAAAGGGGTATTCCCCTATGATTTCGTGGATAGTTTTACAAAATTAGATGTTGCAGAATTTCCATCGAGAGAAGATTTTCGAAGTCAACTCACGGACAGCGATATTGAAGAGGCAGAGTACGAGCATGGACTCAGAGTTTGGGATGCTTTTGGTATTCAAACTGTTGGCCATTACTCAGATTTGTACATGAAACTCGACGTGCTCCTCTTGGCCAGTGTATTCGAGAGCTTCAGAAAAATGTGCATGGAAGAGTATGGGCTTGACCCCGCACACTACTTCACAACGCCGGGCCTGACGTGGGAAGCTATGCTGAAATTCACCGGAGTTGAGCTCGAACTCATAACAGATATCGACAAACTAATGTTTATTGAAAAAGGTATTCGTGGCGGTGTAAGTCAGTGTTGTAATCGGTATGCAAAAGCAAATAATGCATACATGAAGGAGGGATACAACACCGAAGAAGAGACGAAATACTTGATGTATTACGACGTGAACAATCTCTACGGCTGGGCCATGACTCAAAGTTTGCCTTATGGTGACTTTCAGTGGGTTGAAAACGTCGAGAATATCTGTATCCAGAATATTCCAGCGGATAGCAGTATTGGTTATGTGTTCGAAGTTGACTTGGAATATCCAGAACATCTACACGATCTACACAACGATCTTCCATTGTGCCCTCAACATATTGCTCCTCCTGGCGCGAAAGATGAGAAACTTTTGACGACGCTTTACGACAAGGAAAAATATGTTATCCATTACCGCGCTCTCCAGCAAGCTCTTGAGAATGGATTAATTTTGAAGAAAATCCATCGAATTCTCAAGTACAAGCAGAAACCGTGGCTCAAACCTTACGTCGATTTTAACACGGAAAAAACGAAAGAAGGCTGCAAATGAGTTTGAAAAATTGTTCTTCAAGCTGCTCAACAATGCCGTATATGGTAAAACAATGGAGAACGAGCGCAAGAGAGTCGACGTCAAGGTAGTGGGTAAATTTGAGGGACGATACGGAGCCGGCGCATACATTGCCAGTCCTGAATTTCATAGCTCGACGATTCTGAGTGAAAATTGCGTCATAATCCAATTGAAACGCTTTTCAATTCCTATGACGAAGCCAATTTACGTTGGACAGGCTGTGCTCGATCTCTCCAAGATCGTAATTTACGACTTTCATTATAATTATATGAAGAAATGTTTGCCGGATCACAGCAAGTTACTGTACACGGATACAGACAGTTTAATCTACGAGATTCGAAGAGCCAACATCTATGAAATCATGAAAAGGGACATTCATAAATTCGACACATCAGATTTTCCCTTGGACAATGTCTTCAAAATGCCGCGCGCCAACAAAAAAGAACTGGGCCTCATGAAGGATGAGTGTAATGGCCAAATTATGCTCGAATTTGTTGGCTTGCGGAGCAAAATGTACAGTGTTCGGCGGCAAGATGATAAAGTAATAAAAAAATCCAAGGGCGTAAAATCTTGTGTCGTCGAAAAAACTATCAATTTCGAGGATTACAAACGATGCCTCTTTGATGAAAAGGTAATTCTTCGCGATCAGTGTGGAATCCGATCTCGACAACACATTGTGACAACTGAGAGAACAAAGAACAAAATAGCTCTCAGTCCCTTCGACAACAAGCGCTGTTTAATGCCCAATCAAACAGACACGTTTGCTTGGGGCCATCGCGCCATCCGCCAGACAGAAGCCGACATCGAGATGCCGCGTCAAGATGCGGATGCAAGCTGCAGCGTCGAGCTGCAGCGTCAAGATGCGGATGCAGGCTGCGGCGTCAGGCTGCAGCGTCAGGCTGCGGCGTCAGGCTGCGGCGTCAGGCTGCAGCGTCAGGCTGCGGCGTCAGGCTGCGGCGTCAGGCTGCAGCGTCAGGATGCGGATGCAGGCTGCGGCGTCGGGCTGCAGCGTCTGGATGCAGAAGCTGGCGTCGAGATGCGGCGTACGGATGCAGGCATCGACACGCGCAAATCGGATGGGCGCGCAGAGCCGGATGAGTCATCTTTCCAGTTATCTCTTGTTGACCATTCACCTCCCCCGCTTGTTTTGATTGGCGGCTCAGCGGCGGCGCGAGCGGCCGGCGGCCGCTCCGGCTCGACGGCGGCAAGAGAGTGCGCGGTGGGGGATCGCGTATATAACAAGGCTCTTGTATACGATCTCGCTACAAGCGAACCAGCTTCCAAGAGAGTAAAGCACACGATTGACGAGACCTTGTCTTCTTCGCCTCCTTCTTCAAACGTAAGTTATATATTTTTTCTTTGTTAAATTTATGTAATACAGTGGAAAAAAAGCCAATCTTTAACAATTTTTTTTTGTTTTGTTTTATTCACAGAATGGATCTATCAGAGCTGAACAGCGTTGGACGAGTTGAGTTCTTGCCAACGAAAAAACTAGCTGAACTCACATTGAATAGAGCATATTCAGTCTCGAAGCTGAAACAAGTTCAAACCAAGTTTGGACCTCGTTACCTTGTGGAGCTCGAGAGCGAATTTGACATGTTCTTGTCAAAACGCATTTCTGACCATCTTCTAACACACGAGAACCTTGTCATTCAACTACAAGATGCCGTGCAGCATATGAGGTTGCAAATAATTAAACGAAAGAATGATGATGTTGAATTTGTGTATGTGTAAAATGTATTTAATCTTGTATATTATCAATAAAACATAAAAGAAAAGAGGAAGTACAAAGGAAAGACAATCGAGTCATTTATGCTTTTTCACATTGGATTTTTCGGAATCTGATGTCAAAGAAACATAAAAGACGATTTTGGCTGTGTCTTACAGTCGGGAGCGAAGGTATTGGGGCTCCCGACACTTCCTCTTTTTAAATAATTTTTTACAATCATAATTCTGACTTGTGTATCCATGAATTATGCGACCTACCAAATCCTAACCACTTTACAAAAACTTGATCACCCCTTTTCTTGATAATTTTTTCAAGTAAATAAACATAAGAATATTTCACTTTCTGCAATTCTAGCTCATAAAAGCAATCAGCAATTGGTTCATCCTGATAATCCGTGAGAAGATAATTCCTAGGATTTGTCTTCTTCACGTTGTGAATATTGTGTGAATATTTCGGTCGACGAATTTGATTTAATGGCGGGGAAATTACAAATGGATTGATATTCTCCTAGACTTTATTTCCTAAACTTTTCTGTTCCTTACAATAACACTAAACATCAAACTATTCGTATGACCGGGGGGGGGGGGGGGGAGTTAATGGTCAACAAGAGATAGCGGAAAAGATGTCTCGTCCCGCTCTGCGCGCCCATCCGGTTTGCGCGTGTCGATGCCTGCTTCCGAACGCCGCATCCCAACGCCAGCTTCTGCATTCAGACGCTGCTGCTTCACGCTGCAGCCTGCATCCGCATCCTGACGCCGCAGCCTGCATCCGCATCCTAACGCTGCAACCTGACGCTGCAGATGCAGGCTGCGGATGCAGGCTGCGGCGTCAGGATGCGGATGCAGGCTGCAGCGTGAAGCAGCAGCGTCTGAATGCAGAAGCTGGCGTTGGGATGCGGCGTTCGGAAGCAGGCATCGACACGCGCAAACCGGATGGGCGCGCAGAGCGGGACGAGACATCTTTTCCGCTATCTCTTGTTGACCATTAACTCCCCCCCCCCCGGTCATACGAATAGTTTGATGTTTAGTGTTATTGTAAGGAACAGAAAAGTTTAGGAAATAAAGTCTAGGAGAATATCAATCCATTTGTAATTTCCCCGCCATTAAATCAAATTCGTCGACCGAAATATTCACACAATATTCACAACGTGAAGAAGACAAATCCTAGGAATTATCTTCTCACGGATTATCAGGATGAACCAATTGCTGATTGCTTTTATGAGCTAGAATTGCAGAAAGTGAAATATTCTTATGTTTATTTACTTGAAAAAATTATCAAGAAAAGGGGTGATCAAGTTTTTGTAAAGTGGTTAGGATTTGGTAGGTCGCATAATTCATGGATACACAAGTCAGAATTATGATTGTAAAAAATTATTTAAAAAGAGGAAGTGTCGGGAGCCCCAATACCTTCGCTCCCGACTGTAAGACACAGCCAAAATCGTCTTTTATGTTTCTTTGACATCAGATTCCGAAAAATCCAATGTGAAAAAGCATAAATGACTCGATTGTCTTTCCTTTGTACTTCCTCTTTTCTTTTATGTTTTATTGATAATATACAAGATTAAATACATTTTACACATACACAAATTCAACATCATCATTCTTTCGTTTAATTATTTGCAACCTCATATGCTGCACGGCATCTTGTAGTTGAATGACAAGGTTCTCGTGTGTTAGAAGATGGTCAGAAATGCGTTTTGACAAGAACATGTCAAATTCGCTCTCGAGCTCCACAAGGTAACGAGGTCCAAACTTGGTTTGAACTTGTTTCAGCTTCGAGACTGAATATGCTCTATTCAATGTGAGTTCAGCTAGTTTTTTCGTTGGCAAGAACTCAACTCGTCCAACGCTGTTCAGCTCTGATAGATCCATTCTGTGAATAAAACAAAACAAAAAAAAATTGTTAAAGATTGGCTTTTTTTCCACTGTATTACATAAATTTAACAAAGAAAAAATATATAACTTACGTTTGAAGAAGGAGGCGAAGAAGACAAGGTCTCGTCAATCGTGTGCTTTACTCTCTTGGAAGCTGGTTCGCTTGTAGCGAGATCGTATACAAGAGCCTTGTTATATACGCGATCCCCCACCGCGCACTCTCTTGCCGCCGTCGAGCCGGAGCGGCCGCCGGCCGCTCGCGCCGCCGCTGAGCCGCCAATCAAAACAAGCGGGGGAGGTGAATGGTCAACAAGAGATAACTGGAAAGATGACTCATCCGGCTCTGCGCGCCCATCCGATTTGCGCGTGTCGATGCCTGCATCCGTACGCCGCATCTCGACGCCAGCTTCTGCATCCAGACGCTGCAGCCCGACGCCGCAGCCTGCATCCGCATCCTGACGCTGCAGCCTGACGCCGCAGCCTGACGCCGCAGCCTGACGCTGCAGCCTGACGCCGCAGCCTGACGCCGCAGCCTGACGCTGCAGCCTGACGCCGCAGCCTGCATCCGCATCTTGACGCTGCAGCTCGACGCTGCAGCTTGCATCCGCATCTTGACGCGGCATCTCGATGTCGGCTTCTGTCTGGCGGATGGCGCGATGGCCCCAAGCAAACGTGTCTGTTTGATTGGGCATTAAACAGCGCTTGTTGTCGAAGGGACTGAGAGCTATTTTGTTCTTTGTTCTCTCAGTTGTCACAATGTGTTGTCGAGATCGGATTCCACACTGATCGCGAAGAATTACCTTTTCATCAAAGAGGCATCGTTTGTAATCCTCGAAATTGATAGTTTTTTCGACGACACAAGATTTTACGCCCTTGGATTTTTTTATTACTTTATCATCTTGCCGCCGAACACTGTACATTTTGCTCCGCAAGCCAACAAATTCGAGCATAATTTGGCCATTACACTCATCCTTCATGAGGCCCAGTTCTTTTTTGTTGGCGCGCGGCATTTTGAAGACATTGTCCAAGGGAAAATCTGATGTGTCGAATTTATGAATGTCCCTTTTCATGATTTCATAGATGTTGGCTCTTCGAATCTCGTAGATTAAACTGTCTGTATCCGTGTACAGTAACTTGCTGTGATCCGGCAAACATTTCTTCATATAATTATAATGAAAGTCGTAAATTACGATCTTGGAGAGATCGAGCACAGCCTGTCCAACGTAAATTGGCTTCGTCATAGGAATTGAAAAGCGTTTCAATTGGATTATGACGCAATTTTCACTCAGAATCGTCGAGCTATGAAATTCAGGACTGGCAATGTATGCGCCGGCTCCGTATCGTCCCTCAAATTTACCCACTACCTTGACGTCGACTCTCTTGCGCTCGTTCTCCATTGTTTTACCATATACGGCATTGTTGAGCAGCTTGAAGAACAATTTTTCAAACTCATTTGCAGCCTTCTTTCGTTTTTCCGTGTTAAAATCGACGTAAGGTTTGAGCCACGGTTTCTGCTTGTACTTGAGAATTCGATGGATTTTCTTCAAAATTAATCCATTCTCAAGAGCTTGCTGGAGAGCGCGGTAATGGATAACATATTTTTCCTTGTCGTAAAGCGTCGTCAAAAGTTTCTCATCTTTCGCGCCAGGAGGAGCAATATGTTGAGGGCACAATGGAAGATCGTTGTGTAGATCGTGTAGATGTTCTGGATATTCCAAGTCAACTTCGAACACATAACCAATACTGCTATCCGCTGGAATATTCTGGATACAGATATTCTCGACGTTTTCAACCCACTGAAAGTCACCATAAGGCAAACTTTGAGTCATGGCCCAGCCGTAGAGATTGTTCACGTCGTAATACATCAAGTATTTCGTCTCTTCTTCGGTGTTGTATCCCTCCTTCATGTATGCATTATTTGCTTTTGCATACCGATTACAACACTGACTTACACCGCCACGAATACCTTTTTCAATAAACATTAGTTTGTCGATATCTGTTATGAGTTCGAGCTCAACTCCGGTGAATTTCAGCATAGCTTCCCACGT
This sequence comes from Aphelinus atriplicis, assembly GCA_020882685.1. Classification (NCBI taxonomy): domain Eukaryota; kingdom Metazoa; phylum Arthropoda; class Insecta; order Hymenoptera; family Aphelinidae; genus Aphelinus; species Aphelinus atriplicis. Next base: position 8,711,437 of record CM037074.1, read on the forward strand.
CAGGCCCGGCGTTGTGAAGTAGTGTGCGGGGTCAAGCCCATACTCTTCCATGCACATTTTTCTGAAGCTCTCGAATACACTGGCCAAGAGGAGCACGTCGAGTTTCATGTACAAATCTGAGTAATGGCCAACAGTTTGAATACCAAAAGCATCCCAAACTCTGAGTCCATGCTCGTACTCTGCCTCTTCAATATCGCTGTCCGTGAGTTGACTTCGAAAATCTTCTCTCGATGGAAATTCTGCAACATCTAATTTTGTAAAACTATCCACGAAATCATAGGGGAATACCCCTTTTCGCTTGAGAAGCTCCAACTGCTCATTCGAGTAATTTGGAAATTCTTTTTCGACGATCTGATAATCTTTCAGATACGATGCCAGTTCGTTGAGTGATGCAGGCATAAAGCGAAATGAATCGATGAACCTTAAATTAAAATCACTACCGTCGATGTATTTGATAAACGAAATGTATCGCTCTTTGTTTTCCGGAATAACTTGGACTCGTCCTGGGAAATTCTCAGCTCCGACAATTTCTTCAATAATAAAATGTGAGTCATACCCCGTAAGATTATGAAAAACTACGGGGATGAATCTCGCATCTTGAAAATTAATGTTACAGCCTTGATGAGCTGCGCCTCTGAATCTGCAAGTTAACAAGGTAAGTTGAATGATTTTTCAGTTATAATAAATATAAGATTAAAATTTTCATACTTACTTCCCAGTGAGATGAGAGTGATCTTTAACTTTTGTTTCATTTTCGATGAACGGCTTTTTACATATATGACAATTTTTTGCAGATGTGAAGATATTTTTTTCCACTTGAGAGAGATGCATTTCTTTGGGATTTTTATACATATCATCCAAATCGTCAACTAATTTTTTCATTTCTTTAACGAACCATTTTGCAGGAGTCTCTTTGTCATTGATGTGCTGGCGGTAGCTTTTATAAACACTCTTACTATCATCGAAGCTACATTTTATATAAAATCCGACACTATACGCTTGATGAACTTGGAATGCGTATTTTTCATCTACTGGTTTTAGCAAGCTCTCGAAATCAGCGTACACGACGAATGGAACTTCTTCACTTCGATGATGATTTTTAAATTTCAAAATTTTATTTTTTTCACTAGGTAGAACTATCTTACACTTATTGAGCTTCGAGCAATCTTCTTCATGTAGTATCAACTTATCTTGATTATGGAAATAATGAAGGCAGCGATCGCAGAAAAAATATTTTGTTTTGTGGGCGGTTAACTGACTGAATAGCAGGCGAGACATATTTCTCACCCAAACATAGTGAAGTTTTGGTGCTATGTAAGACATCTCTTCATTCTTTTCACTTTCATCAGTGTAATGATCTTGCACTAGAAGTAAATTAACATGCTTCTGTTTTTTCAATACTGTCGAATGAGCTACAACAACTTCGAAACGATCACCATGTTTTTTGAGAGTGAAAAGATTTATTGATACGTCATTTTGATGCTCGAATTTCGGAATGTTTCTTATTTCAACCGGAAACTCAATTCCTTTGAAATTTAATTCATTCTCGAAATCTTTATACTTCGATACTCGTTCAGCATTTTTGTTCACCGGGTGTAAAGCTGATAATATTGCCCATTGGAAACATTTATCATCATCATTTACTATGTTAATGCAAGCTCGTTTCTTTTGAATTGACTCGGGCAGAGGCACGTATGATCCAGCTTTTATTGAAGATAAATTGTTAATATTAATACTCAAACTGAGTATCTGCTTCAGACTCCACCCCGAATCCTTCCCTTCAAATTCTTCAATGTTACGAAGAATCGGATTTTGAATATTCGCGACGAACCATTCATTGAGATTTGTCGATTGAGTGATTGTAGCACTTTCTGTATTGAAGTACTTCACACTCTTTATTTCCGAATCAGCCTGCTCGATGATAAACTCTGCTGCAAGCTCTGCATTTACTTTCAAGTTACCATTTTCATTACGAGTCTCATGGATTTTTCTTGCGAAAACACGAGATGAATCGTGCAAAAATGCAGCAATATCAATATGGCGAATATTACTAATTACACCGGTTTGAATGCGCTCGCTGAATGCACTTTTAAATTCATCCCACCTGAGATTTGGACGATGGTGTGGCTCAGATTGGTGTTCGAGCTGCTGTTCAGAGTGTTGTTCAAGCGGCTCATCGAGCTGCAGATCAGGCTGCTCCTGCTCGAGCTGGAGATCGCCACCTCTTTTTAGCGAATCGAATAGTTGCCCGCGAACAGTGAGCAAATGTCTCATCGAAGTTTGATACTTTTGCCTTTCAGCTCTCGGCATTCCAGGCTCGGTGAGAATCAGTCGCAGTTCTTTGATGGCGACACAGACCATCTCAACCCATCTTTGGATATCGCTATCGACAGCGTCTCCAATGGCGACGGATTGCATCGAAGCCAGAAGTCTCTCCACAGTCTCAGCATAATAGATGGTTGAATGCATTTTGATATTATGAAAGCGAAAAAGAAAAAATAAAACGTTTGGAAGAATAATGAAGAACGATGTATGAATGAACAAACTTGTAACGAAAATGAGGTTTTAGCAAGCTCATACTCGTTCTTATAAGCAGTGATGGCATGAATCATCATGCGGAGGTGGTATGGTGGGGGAATTCTGCGAATTAATTGGCGGCGCGAGCGGCCGGCGGCGCGTGCGGCGATGCGCGGCGGCTCGTGCACCTATAAATAGATCAGGCGGAGGTGGTATGGTGGGGGAATTCTGAGAATTAATTGGCGGCGCGCGCGGCGGTGCGCGGCGGCTCGTGCACCTATAAATAGATCAGGCGGAGGTGGTATGGTGGGGGAATTCTGAGAATTAATTGGCGGCACGGGCGGCCGGCGGCGCGCGCGGCGGTGCGCGGCGGCTCGTGCACCTATAAATAGTCGCAAAATTGTCGTACGTCTCAGTTTGCAAATAAAAAAGCATCATAATGGAGCGTATCAATGAATATGTCGTCGACGTACAAGGATTCAAAGCCTCTAACAATGAATTTGTATTTAAAGAGGTGGCGATTGTTCATTTAGAAGAAGATGCAATACCATCAGTTTTCTTCTTCAAACCACCATTTAAATGGAATAAGCTTCTACCAAAAAATAAATCAATCAATCATTGGTTAGAGTTGAATTATCATGGATTAGCGTGGACTTCAGGAGATATTTCATACAAAGAATTGAATGATATAATGAAACTCGCTCTAATAAATGCTAAACGTGTCTACGTGAAAGGATCCGAAAAAACAAAATGGATTCGACAATTTGTTCCAAATCAGTAAGTGAAAATTAATTTGAAAATTTTGATTGACAAGAAATTTCATAATAATTTTAATGATTTCCAACAGGCGAGTCTTCAACTTGGAGGATTTGAAATGTCCGAGTTTGAAAACCCTACCTTTGGATGGCACGTTATGCTCTCATCATTATGTTCATTGGACCGATATTTGTGCTGTAAAAAATGCACAAAAGCTAAAAAATTGGCTGCTCAAAGATGGTAAAGTAGCACGAGAATCCATCGATGAAATCGATGATTTTAGTGCTTTGAGAATGATGTATACATAATTTTTTATTTTTTTCTTTTGAATCGATTTTCATAGAAAATGGAAGTTCAATGGAAGGATTGATGAGTTAGTTATATTTATCTGGCATTGAATATTCATATTTGATCCCAGAACGCTTATACATTCAAGCGATACTTTGGTAGAATCCTACAAGAATAGAGCGGGGAGGGGCTCTTTTCTACTTCCAAATTGAAAAATTATTAATTAAAATACAACTATTCGTTCTACTTTATCATGTAGAAAAAAAAAAGATGAAATACCAAACTATTTTCCTACTTCTTTGAAATTATACATTTTTGTTAACTAGAGTGAGAGAAATGTACGTACACTCGGTCTGCCCATCTGTCTGTCTGTCTGTCTGTCTGTCTGTCTTGTCGAATATAATCCAATGAGTGGGGATGTGAGAAGAGTACTGTAGAAGAGGGGATAAAAATATATAAGAAGCGATCAGCGTTCGAAAAGTAGCATTTTTCATCGAACTGTGTACATTCATACTTTGTCTGGTGAAATGGAGTACATCGTAGATATGCAGGGCTTCAAGCAACCAGTCAATGATTATATTCTGAAAGAATTGGCTATCACATCACTCACAGGAGAGCCACATGTGTTTTTATTCAAAGAGCCCTTCTCCTGGAAACGACTCCCGGATAAATACATGAGAGAAAATACTTGGCTCGAGCGTCATTATCATGGGATACCTTGGACCGCTGGCAACATTCCATACACATTGATAGGAGATACTCTTCGTGAAAACTTGCATAACGTAAGCAAGATTTTTGTCTCTGGATCGATTCAAAAATCTTGGCTCGAACGCTTCAAGTTCACCAACGTTGTCAATATTGCAGAATTGGGATATCCGCCGTTAGACAAGATAAAAGTTGTTACGGTATGCCCACATCATAATGGAGCATTCAGAGCCAGTTGCGCCCTTCACCACGTCAAGCTCGTCAAAAAATACATCATCAGCAGCGCAGATTCATTACATCTCAAGTGAAAAAAACCAATCGGCCCTTTTCAGGGCCACAATACGAATTAAAGCGTAAGAAAGCAAGCAAGCAATGTGAGCATGCGCGCGACAGCGTCGCGGCACACACGCGATCGGCCGGGCGCCGCGCACGATGAGCCATAACCAATCGGCCCTTTTCAGGGCCACAATCCGAATGCGCGCGATAGCAGTCGCGGTGCACACGCCGTCGACCAGGCGCCGCGCGCGATGAGCCATCCCCCCACCTCCGACTCCTCGCGAGAGTCTCCCCACTCCATCTGAGTTCGGAGCCCCACAGATCCTACTGAGTTCGGAGCCCCATGAGTTCGTAGCCCCATAGCCTATCTACTATCTGGCGGCCCAAGTGGATGCTGTAATACTTAACAAGCTCGTTCCTTGAACGAGCTCGGCTTGATGTATTCCGAGCTTGCGGGTAATTATTGCCATCCGAAGCGGGATACAATTTGATTGTTCTGTCGCGATCCTTCGAAGAATCACCCCCGTAAAAATCATCGGTCTCGTATATACAACTTTTCACGCGACGAGCTACTCGTCCCGCGTATCTGAAATTTCACCACGGGCGCGTCCTGCGCCAAATTCCTTCGCATTGTCCGCGAGCTCCGTCGTTCCACATTAGGGCTTCCGCAAGACGAGAAAAATTTCTCGTCTCGTCTTGGTCTCGTCTCGAAAATCGAGACGAGACCGAGACAAGATTTTTGAAAAAAATTTCGAGACGAGACGAGACTTTTCTTACCAAGAGTACGAGATTTTCAAGACTCTCGATTCGAGATCTCGACGAAAAAAAAGTTTTAGTGAGTTGGTTAGTAATTTTTGAGCAAATATAAAAATGTTGTTTTTGTAAGGAAAACTCGACTGAACCCACAGAACGATAGTAAGTATATTAGATGGAAACCAGTGTGCGATGGGAGACAAATATTATAAGGTGTCTATAAACAAAGCGCGTACTTATATTCATACATCGGTAGTTTCCGTTCAGTCTGGTCTTCTAGTTCATCGTGCTACGTTCGAAAGATCAGACAACACAACTATACAATATTTGCATCGACTAGTGAAACCGATTGTTACTGTTGTTGAATATAAAATGGACCATTTTAGTCGGAAGAGGAAAAGAGAATCAAAATCAAACTACGAAGAACATTATCTTTATGAAAAGAATGAATTTGGGGAACTACAAGGAACGTGTCTTTTATGCGAGAAAAAGAAAATAAAGAGAGTTATCAAAAGAACACACGGAAACACAAGTGGATTGAAAAGACATCTTGAAACCGCTCATCTTGACGAGTATAAGAAAATGTTTCCCGAATTTCACCTCGTGCCGAGCCAACAAAAGACAATTACTGAATGTTTGCCTGTGAGTGATTATTTATCTAAAACTATTTGGTTATAGTTTGTGTAGTTGTTTCAAATAATAGCAGTTATTGAGTAAATTCCTAATCAATATTTCTTCTAATTTATTTTAATAATTTCTTGAAATGAATTCTACGCTACCATGAAAAATCATCTACTTGGGTGGCGGAGAGATACATTATATAACGCATGAGATTTTTTTATTTTTCAAAATTTTCATTATGTTGTCAGAAAAGTATGTTAGTGATAATCTAATGCGTGTATACATTAAATCTCTTGAAAATGGTAAACATTGATTATAGTTTTCATGCTTTCTCAGTCTGAACGTTTGTTATGATATTCTGAACGTAAGGTTTCCTTAACGAATACAATATTTTTGAATATAAATTGAAGAGCGTAATATTTCCTTGGAATTGGATTTGCGTTACAGAAATCATCAAACAGTAATTTTTAAAATAATAGTTCATTTCATATTCAACACACTTTGATTACCATTTATTATATAAAACGAAAATACCTGATTTATATATACATTGTGAATATTTTATTTTTAGCAAAATAAAAATCAGATGATATGGATAGAATTCTCGTATGTTGGCTGGCACATAAAAATTTGCCTTATAGTTTCTTCAACGATTCAACAACACAAAATTTCTTCAAGACCTTCAATAGATCGTTGTCAGTTCCTAAAAAGACTGTCATGCATGATACAGCAATGGTACAATTTTTAAAAATGCAAACAAATTTGAAAACAGTTCTTGCGAATAATGATTCAAAGGTGTCTTTTACTGTAGATGCATGGTCATCTAAAAATTTCAAGTCCTATTACGGTATCACGGTGCATTTTGTTGATGAAAATTGGGAGTTACAATCTATTGCTCTCGATCTTATTCAGTCGGAAGGTAAACATTCTGGAAAAGATATTGCTAGATTATTTGAAACTGTGGTTATTTCCTTTGGATTGGAGAAATGTATACAAGGCATAACAGTTGATAACGCTTCATCTAATACAACTTTCTTGAAAGAGCTCAGTTTACTGTTGGAAAAAATTAATATCAAATTCGATCATGAAAATCAACATTTTCGTTGTATAGCACACATATTAAACCTTGGAGCGCAGGATGTTTTACGATTAATTAACTCACCCACAGATGAAGATTTTAAATTAACTGTAGATGAGACCGATGAGGTTGAAAATCTTGATTATTCTGATAGTGATGATTTTGATGATCTGGATGAAATTAGAGATCGAACATTTGGTAACATAATATCAAGAGTGAAATCTACTTGTAAGAAAATACGTAATTCTGAGGTTTTGACAAGTAGGTTGAAATCTTTGTGTGAAGCTGTCAATATTGATTACGTGAAGCCAATACTGGATGTTGTGACTAGATGGAATAGTAGCTTTGATATGCTCGAAGTGATAACCAAATTGAAACCAGCAATTAAAATGCTCTGGGAAAATTGTAAAGAAATTACAGATTACAGACTAAATGATTCAGAATGGGCGATAGTGCAGAAAATAACCGAGTTTTTAAAATATTTTAAATATCTTAGTAAAATTGTATCCACTGAAAAAACAGCAAACATGCCGTCTGCTGTCGTTGGTTTTAACATCCTTTTAGACAGAATAGAATCGATCGTGAAAAACCTAGACGAAAAAAATAATCGCAATGCAGATGACGAAAAATTATTACTAGCTTTCCAAGCTGGAAGAGATAAACTTGTTAAGCATTATAAGAAATTTAATTGGATGTATGCCGTATGTTTGATACTGGACCCTAGACATAAAGTTTATAGCTTTGATCTAACATCTTGGGGAAAAGAGCTGAAGTTAGAAGCTGAGAGTAAATTTGAAAAAATTTATAAAGAAAGTTATTTTGATGTATTTAATACAGATATTGAAAATGAAAAACTCAACAAATCAGGGGATCCTGATGTTTTAAATTTCAATTCCTTTTATCTCCAAGAAACAGAGCCTGTGAATTGGAAGAAAGAAATCATAGCTTATACAGAAACTCCAAGAGCAAATGTCGAGATAAATATATTGAAGTGGTGGAAAGATCATGAATGTTCTTTTCCAATTCTTTCGAAAATGGCAAGAGATTTTTTGAGTATAATGCCAAGCTCTGTACCAGTTGAACGTCTTTTCTCGGATGCGTCTTTGATTGTGACGAAACAACGATGTTCCATGAAATACGAGTCAATAAGAACCATGCTTTGCATACATTCATGGATGAAAAGTGATTTAAAAAATAAAATATGCGAAGTCAGTATTTAAGTTATCTATTTAATAGATTATGTTGAAACGCTTACACGTTATGGAAAATATACAGATATATGTATATAAAGTTATGTAAAAATAATAAAATATGAGTATGTAAGTACGTAAAGACACAATGTAAAAAATGTAATTACTGATTGTTTATATTTATACGACCTTAATTGGACATTAAATTTGATTGAAATATAATAAATATTATTATTATTGCCAAATAATTGGAACTGATTTTTCATTTTCTAATTTTCTGCTGCACCAACAAGTTTAGACATTTTTAAAATTCGAAATTTCATTTGAATTTTGGAACATAGTTCATTATAAATTAATAGTTACTTCTTGATGTAATTAAATATTAATGGGTATTAATGGGGATGTAATTAAATATTAACGCAATTATGGGAATCGCGTTCTTCATTTTTAACTTAAAATTCTTCGTTTCAATAAAAAACTTAATCATAAAGATTATAAATTTTCTATGACCAAGAGTCTTGTCAAGAGTCTCGGTTCGAGACGAGACCAAGACCAATATTCTTAAACCAAGACCGAGATCGATATGAGGTAAACCAAGATTTTTCGAGACCAAGACGAGATCGCTGAAAATATCGTCTTGTCTCGTCTCGCGGAAGCCCTATTCCACATGCTTGGTTTTTACGGTCCGCGGCTCCGTGAAAACTATCGAACGGCCCGCGTGTGTCCCAAGGATATTGTATACCGCGGTAATTTTCCACGGATTTTTGCGCGGCGAGTATTTTCCGACGCTCCGTTCGCTGCGCGGAAACAAACCCTTCGAGTGTTCGAGAAACGAGTAAATATATATGATGATTCACAGCCGGCGCTCGTTTTGTCGGTCGATAAGAAAAACAAGAGAAAGGCGATGAAAATGCCCGAGACGGCCCAGTGATACATCAAGATTTGCCGCTCGGCAAGAGCAGCTCGGCCGTTTAAATATTAAACGAGCGATACGTCAGAGGTGTATATACGCGCCGCGGGAGCTCGCGAGCAGCCGGCTCGCTAGCGGGCGGCATCATATAAAACGCGCGACTCGGGCCTAGGAAAAATTCAGCCGCTCAACTTGGGCAATTCCGCGAGATTTCGCAGGGAAAACTTCTCCCGCGCCACGCACACACACACACACACACACACACACAGTCGGTCATGATTTAAACTTTGCATGTGGAAATCGAGGGGCGCGCGCGCGCGTCCCCTCGTAAAGTCGCGCGTAAACGGAGGAGAGGGAGCCGCGTATCTCAAGCCCAAATAGAATCTTCCCGAGAGTTGGACGCGATCGGATTGCGAAGACGTCGCGCCGCCGAGCTGGCTCGAGCACGTAACGCCGCCGGTGCCACACGCGAGATTTGAATAAAAATGCGCCGCCCTCCGTTACACGCGCGCATAGATTTCGCAAAGGGAAAAATCGTCCCCGGCCATATCGGGCAAGCGGCTCCGTCGTGCCGTGCGCGCGTCGCGAGTTTCCATTCGGTCCGGCTCGCTTATTCGCATCCCCCGGTGGTCTCCCCTTTGTACAAAGGGCCTTTGCAATTTTGCAGCTCTGCGCGCCGTGCACAAGCGTGACTGGTCTTACCGGAAATTTGCACGCCGCTTTTATTCCGCTCTCGCGCTCTCGGGATTTCATATGAATTTTTACCCCGAACCAACCAGTTTTCGTAGCCGGCCGGCCGACAGGCTTGATTAAAATCCAAGATTTGCTGCAACGTTCCGTTAGCTGTTTGTTCTGTTCTGTCCAAAAACAAACACAACCCAGCTCTCACAGAAGAAATTGGAATAACAGCGAATCCCGGGCCGCCGATTGTCAGAACGAAGCGAAGCCGCGGGAACAATTCGGCGCTTTTTTTTTGTCTCTCGTATAACAAACCGAAGCGTTGCCAAACACCAGGCGCGAGTGAATTCGTCCGGTATAACCGAACGCCGAAATCGAGTGGATTCAAAATTTCCCGACTGCCGCCGCAGCCTCGTACACGAGGGATGGGCCAACCTGCGCGAAGCTCAACTACGATTAATATTTCAACGGCTCTCGGCTCTTTACGCGGCCGGGTCTTTTCGCCGAGAAGACAGCCGTGATCCGGGATGACGAAAATCGTCCGTGTGCCAGTTCGCGAGAGCCGAAAACCTCTGTGTACGTACCCCCATCCGGTTCCAAGAAAATACTCCAATAATCCAGCCGAGCCCGCAGCCGAAATATTATTCCGTGAGAATCACACTCGAAATTGAGAATTGCCGAGGAAAAACACCAATGTTTATAATATAATATAATAATCCTCATTTACGATAATAATCTAAACTTTTAATGTAAAATCAATAATAAATTCTTCATTAAACTCTACGAAATCTTTTTGAAAAAGTAGTAGGAATTAAATGATAGTACCTACATATACATGTAAGACAAGATACAACACTGTACGTTCAATCACACTTGGAGAGGCACATAAGCCGACGATGCCGAATCGTTAGTGGAAAGCACGCCCTGGAAATGCTAGCAGAGATTCGCGTGAACGCGCGGTGCAGATTGAAAAAAAAAAGAAAGAATGCGAGCAGCAATGATCCGGTCTTCTAGTGCTCCATGCGCAAGACTCGGAATAAAAGTTTAACGCTCGTAAAGCGCAGGATGTGTCAGGTGAATGGGCATCGGGTTCTACCGAGGCACCGAGGAGTAAACAAACGCCAGAGGCTGAGAGCCAGAGAGAGAAAGACAGAGGGGCCAAGACAAGGCAAGTTCATATCGTGCGCTGGGATAAGAGGCCTCGGGTCATGGAACGACCCCCATTCTCGGGCGCCTTTATCAGCGGACAAATCCCTCTTACCAGCTCGTCTTACGTGGCCAGATAAAACGCCGTACCGGTCCCCCGTGTGCCCCTCCCTCTCTCTCTACCTCGCGGCCACACCATTTTGCGGATATTGAAAATTGCCTTTCCCCAACTTGGGCCAAATTATTATTCATGGTGATTGCGTCGCGGTAGCGAGCTCCGCGCCACCGGTCCTCCTCCCGTCGGCTTTGCCAAAGTTTTTGGCCGGACCCGAGAGCGAAAAGGCGCCGCCGCCACGATCCTCCGCGGAATTAGCGCTGTTTTCGCGTCAGAGCGGCCGCAGCGGGCTGGCTCGTTCGTGGATTCGCTATCAACGATTCAATTCCCATAAACAAAATATCAAAGTTTCAATCGAGTTAAGCGAGCTACCCGCCCCGACATTCGTTGCTGCGGCTCCTCCCCTCTCCCGGCCTCGCATCCTGATAATTTCTCATATTTTAATTTTCGATTTGTATGCGCGCGTTGTATTAAATTTCCCATGGATTCTTCGCCTCAAACTCCAAATGGCTTTTCGTTGGCAGTGCACCGAGAAAAGTTTATAGACAAGACAACTATTAATCTACTGTGAATGTTGACCCCAACTCTTATGTTACATTGTTATTTCAACTATGAAAATTCATTGTTACTTACCATGAAAAATTGTTGATGATACTAGATTTCAAGCGAAAAAAGTATAAAATATAATCTCTTTAATAAAGTATACTCTCGGATGAAGAATAATCTTCCATTTTCACAGTAAATTTTACGATATCTATTGCACGCAAGACACTAATGGGATGTTCCGTCGTAACTTCGATATTCTGACATAGAGGGCTCATTACAGTATGGAAATACCAAAAAAAAAGTGATCTAACCACGTTAACGCATAATTGTTTCAGTTCTTGCAATGAATTACTAGGAGTTCAACATTGCTAGAACAATTATAATACATAACTGTTATTTACAGTAGGATTGATAGATTTAACGATATTCATAGTATATTCTACTATAAATTCGTCTACTATGACATATAGTAATTTTCTCTCAGATTTTTCTCAGTATAGAAAGACGGTTTAATAATGTACTTATTAACCGTTTCTACTTTCGTGGATTGAAAGAGTAAGGTAATTTTTTTTTCGGAAATGTAGATTCTCATGTTTCTACGTGTTTCCGTGTTTCCTGAGTAAGGAAAATAATTTTGCCAGAGTTGCCGAATGCGTGCGCGTATATGTGTCGACTTATTAGATTCGAGTGGAATTTGGAGGGTATATTTCCGGTATAAATTGTTGGGATTCGGAGATCCAGGCCGATTTTCACGTAGGAACGAGCGGTGCTACGGATGACTTCATACATGTGGGTTATGGAGCGAAAAAACTCTTATCCAGGTCTACTACATCTTTGCGAGATATATTCGGTTTGAAAGCAATATTTCATGAACCAATGCATATACAAGACTTGATGCGAAATAAGCATCGATATTACAGGGGTGGAGGTATGTTACATTCATAGCAATCGATGCTTGTGGACATATTGATACAAACCCAAAGTTCAGTGAAGATTTATGCGCAGTAAAGCGCTTTACTCATCGTTCCATACATCATCTTACGCCATCTTCGATTCTCATTCAATATTCTCAGAGTTCAGGTGGTCCCAGTAAGTCCTTATAAAATTATAGATTCAGTTAGAACTTGAACTGAATGCACCTAACATAACTGAACTTCAATTGAGTTAAATAATGTCAGGGGTCGTCGTCTTTATTTTTATACGACTTTATAACAAAAAATGATATTATACGTTGGTTCCTATGAAAAAATTCATAAATCACTTCAAGAGTGAATAAAAGAAGAAAGTAAAATTTATCCTAAAATTCAGGTATAGTAGATTACAATTAACTCAAGAAAATCGTATGTTTTGGAAAAAATAAGATCAAAAAATCTAAAAATTAATTTTGATGCATTTGTCACGTCTTTATGTGTACATCTTGATTTGGATATATATACAATCAAAACGGAAGAATTGGGATAGTTTTAAATTACAAAGATTTCTCTTTGAGAAAGCAAAAATGATTTCAATTACCGTAGGCCTCTTAATAGGGTTCCACATTGGTGGGGTATCTAACGTTGAAGAATAATTGGGTAAAGATTCGTGTCTAAATAAATTTGCAAATGTTGTCATGTATGTACGGATGATTATCCGTCATGATGATTTGATTCTATATCTTCTAGATATAGACCAGACTCTTTTATTTCTTTTTCGTTTCTCACAAACGCCGTGAAAATAGTAAATTCAATAACTCGTGTTGTTACGAGTTCGCGGCCGTCATCGGGTAGCATTTTATTTATGACGTTGAGAGATTTACCTCATGCGGGAGGGTAGCTTATTAACTGCAGACAACAGCGAAATGGATTTATGTGCGTACAGCCGGATGCTCCCCCGCCGTCGGCAAATTCATATTTGGCGTATTATTTAAATGATCGCTTCTGCAACGAATTCGCGCGTCACTCAAACTTTCAATTTTGTTCGTCTCGCGGACGGAGGCAGCGGGAGGGGCGGAGACGGGGGTGGTGGAAACTTTGTTCGGCGCTCGAGTGGCCAGAAGTAATGTGCCGCGTATATAGAAGCGAAAAGCAAGTGTAGCGCGTTTTGCTACAAGCAAGCGCACTCTAATTAAATTCCTCGCGCGAATAATTTCAAAAAGTCTCATCCTTGTCCACGCCTTTACGCGGGGGATATCCTTTGCCGAGCGTTTCACTCTCAATCACTCCTGTCGCTCCATCGGGAGATCTGAAAAATAACCGGCGAAGCCCGTCGGCCGTTGGATTCGAGCTCGCCAACGGGATTCCTGAGTTAATTTCCAGACAGGCAGATTAACGGATGATGAGGATCAAGTAGTTTCGGATCGGAGCCACGTGGAATTCCCATTCTGCCGGCTATCCTCGCTTGAGAGAGAAGAATCGCCGATACTTAATTGTCGAGTTAATTGATACTTACAGTCCTGCAACGAAATCGTTTGAATTTAATTAGTGCGCCGATTCAATTTCATTGCGACCATTGATTGGGTTGTATATGGATATTTGCTGTTTTAGATATAAACTCAGTCCTTCTATTCAATTTTCTGAATAATTCACATGCTTTAGCGTAAAGCTCCATCTCTGAAATAGGTCGATTTTCTCGAATTATAGAGGATTGAATTTGTATGCGATTGGCAAGTTGGTAATACAAGCTTTTATCTCGCTCACTGACTAAACTATCATAGGAATCAATTTATTTTTACAGAGTAACTGGACTCTTTGAAAATAATTTATCGGAAGATTTCTATTAGAGCAAATGAACTTTGATAACGTGTCTAGTGATTCTTTCCGGTTCAATATTTTCTCTTATTTTTTTTATATTATACAAATCGAATACTTTAGCTGGAATCGATATTCATTTCTACAGGTATAATGGAATCGATAGAGTTGAATTGCAAAAAATGATTGTGAATTTATATGGATAGATTTTATTTAACTCCAAAATATTCCTTTTCTCTTGTGATTCTCTCTTACAAGAGTATATATTAACACAAATCACTTCCCTAAGCATACCGCGCGATTCACAATGCGATATTGAAATAGGATCTATTGTTTGTTGAAATTAATTTATTAGACGTAAACACAACCGTGAAAAATTTTGATCGCATTTCTCAGAAACTATGTAACACGAGCGCCAGAGGTGAAATTTTTCGCTTCGAGACAAAGCGACCATTCAAAAATTTTTCGAGCTACGGATAATTCGCGAAATCTTTCATCGTATAATTGGCGAGGGGAAAAAATGAGTCAAGGGGGGTTGGTACGGTTTTTGCTCGACGTGGAGGTGCAAAGCGAGCGACAAGCAGGCTGTAGAATAGTTCATCAGTGCGTCCTCCGGGGATATGGCCCGGCCCAACAAGACAAATTGCTCTCCCCTCCCTCCCTTGTATCTTCACAATTTGCAAACCTCCAGATTAGCTGCTCGCGGGCGCGCTACTGCAGCTGCTATAGCAAGATCTATGCCCGACCCGCGGCCGCCGCGCCGGTTCTATTCGTGAACTTTTGCCCGGCAATACACGATGGCGCCGTTGTCGAGTGCCCCACCAGAGACGCACGGGATTCGCTAATTTATAGTTGTTGCCAGCCCGAGCTCGCGATCATTTCTGCCCCCGAACACTCATTTCGAGATTCGATTATCATTTTTTCGCTCGAGATTTTCTCTCGGGATACATGGGATCTCGAGCGACACGTTCGACAAGTTGAAATAATTATTTTCTTCTTCTTCAACATCTTGCCAAGTTCATTGGAGCTTAGTTTCCCACAGTTTTGGATAATCATCTTCTTCAATTCATTTAGTTTTCTCCCTTGGAGGCTTTTTCCTTTGTTAAAAACTTGGAAACTCGAAGCGCACTCAGGTCAATCGTTAAAAACTTCCTTGGAGAATCTTCAACGAAATTCATTTAGTCTGGAGGATAATTTTTTTCAATTAATTCAGACCATATGACAACTACTTGTACAAAATCTCAAACTTTTAGAGGGGCACTAAGAAGTTTGCTCAAGCGCTCGTTTGTATTTTGAACTTTCCTCCATTATGATCACTTCCTTGGAGATTTTTCGACACGCTAAAACGAAAATTCCTGCAGCTCGGAATCCTAATCACTCCTCCTCGAAGTTACTGAATACTTTAAAAGCCCTAAAATCGCCCTAAAATCGTAGCTTTTTATTTTTATTTATTCCACGTATATATACCAACGCGCCGTATATGTTTTTCCGTTTACGATTTCATTTGAATAACTGCGATGCGCAAAACATTCATGACGTTCAGAGCATCTGACGTTGAAACGCATCATAAGAAAGTTTAAGGCAAGAAATGCATTTGACATCAAAGCACGCTTGGAGCATTTTAGCGTGACCCAGTTGAGTTGGGAATTCTTGGGTGCATCCCTTTATAAAGCTAAGCGTGAATAACGGCCATCCTTTTCCCGAGTATTATGTTTCGAGATTGTATTAAAAAGAGGGTGCAAATAGAAAATCCTTTCATTTTTAAGCCCCGCAAGTGCTGTTCCCCCCGCCCAAACTTGCTGTAACGGACTTTCCGAGGAATAAGTAGCTTTTTTCGAAGCTCCTTCACCCTTGCTCCTCTCCGGGAATACATAAAAAGCAGCTCGTAAAGGGAAACTCTAGTACCCGCTCAATCGAATTTCTTTGATGTGGCTCATTTAAATTGGGCGATAATGGATATTATCGGGTAAAAGGGCACTCTCTCGATTCTTTTTTCAACGATGTCAACGGCAATAGCTCACGAATTATTCGGCTCGATACGTCCGCGTACAGGTGCGCGGCCTGCTTGTGATCATCACAAGTACTCTTCGTAATCGAATTAATTTAATCCAAGTCGAGTCCATCTATCTCTCGAGGTTCGGGGAAGCTCGCAACGCTCGTAATACATATACGCACATTTGCATGCTATTTGCCTCTCCATCACGTACGACGCAAGACGCGATATTAAATTTTCTCACAAGCTCCTCATAAAGTCCTATAATTTGCCGCGTCCTCGTCATCCTTTTCCCCTTTTCCCTCGGGGCTCGCGAGGGAAAAAAAGTGGGAGGGGACGCGAGGCGACAGCACTCGCGACGGGACTCATTTAAAAAGGCATTAAAACACGCGGCGCTTCTCTCTCGCGCGCTCGCGCGAGGCTGTACCGGCATTCAGGGCACGTCCTGTGAAAATCGTGCTCAATTTCGAAGATACTCGTGCGTGTAATAAATTCAACGGGGTCACGGGTATTAGCGATATACCACAGCGGCAGGAATTTTATTTTTAACGAAAACGCACGATAGAACAGAGTATACATATTCGCGGATCGCTCGCGGGCTCATCAGAACGCCGGCGCATGTATAGATGTCGCTTTCTGGACCGCGCGGAATTACTTATCGCTCGGTGCGTTCCATTTGTCGAGGCTGCATATATAGGGGGGTGTGCGCTAAAAGCCGCGGGTAAAAAGGGTGTAACGAGAGCCGCGCTCGCGCAGTAATGAAGCTAAAGCAATTTCCACCGCGAGGGCCGCGGGTCGCTCGTCTTTTTTCCTTCCGCCTCGCCGACAATACGCCCCGGAAATTTCTCATTTTCCTCCTGCCCCGAGCCCCTCCTCCTCATATCCCTTCGCAAACATCGCCAAGCGAGATAAATTCGATCTTTTTCGTTTTTTTGCCCCCCCCCCCCGGTCTTCCTCATCGGCTGCGCGATTCGTTGGCCGATTCGTCGAGCATTGTGTGCAGCGCCCGGCCCGCCGTCCGCCCCTGAAAGGAGAAATATTATTGCGCGAGGGAGTTTGTACGGGTAGAAAGTGCCGATTGCGCAGAGCCGGCCGGGCCGGCCGTCTTAGGACTACCAACGAAATATCAACAGAGCGAAGGGTCCATCGGCGACCCTTTGATTTGCCGCCGCCGCCGAGGAGGGAAGGAAGAGGAGGACGGATCCGAGAGGACGACGGCGCCGTGCCCCACCCGGGGGGTATCGCGCCAGCCAATATACCAGAGGATCTTCCTCTCCGCGTCTGGCTCTGCGTTTTCTCTTTGTGCGACGGCCTCCTCCCGTGGCGCGCCGCGAGGATAAAAGTACACTGCTTGTACGTATATCTATACACACGGCGCTCAGCGAGCAAATGAGCGGCGGAAATTCTTGGACGCGATCCTTTGAAAAATCAGAGGGCGGATGCGCCTGCGTCGGAGGAGGAGGAGGACGGAGTCTTTCCCGTCGCGGCACGAATATTTGCCGCTCCGCTGGCTCGGTTTGATGAACGGCCACGGCAGAGAGAGCTTGCGTCTGTGTGCTCGCGCGCGCAATATTACTCGCGAAATAATAAGACCGATGGCTCTGCGCCCCGAGAAATTTAACTTGCCATGCGCCGCAGGGCTTGCGCAAGCTCGCGTCCCTATATATACAATCGGCCAGTGGCCACGAGCAATTAAACCGCCCCCGCCCGAAATATATATATATGTATCTCCTTGCCTCCGTGTCCCCGAGAGCCAATCGCACCGGAGATTGGAAAAACTTTAATTGCCCGGCGCGCACCTCTTCCGATGCTCCAGCCGCGATCCGAGTTGAGCCTGGCGCTATATATATATATACCCACCCGCGGATATATATCGCCTTGGGCACTTCCCCGCTCTTCTTTATATATATAGACCCTTTTAACTTTTTCACTCGAGCCGCGATTCGTGAGCTGGCTTCCTCATTGGCTTGGGCACATTTTTCCCCCCCCGACCAACACAACCGGAGATTCTTGCTTGATTTCGATCCCCAACGAAAACTTGGATCGGGCTTCGGGGGGTTTGCTTTATTGGCTCAATCAAATCAAGTCTGTATACAGGGCAACATGCTGTGGTTAACAATCCAACCTTGATTGAGCGAAAAAATTAGCTGGAGTTCCACGGTACCTCGTCAACTCGACTCTCGCTTCCAACAACGAATGTACGCATGAAAATCATTGGAAATCGTCTTTTCAACCATTTTCTCAGCTGAAATGTCTTGAATTATTCAATTCCGTGAGACTAATCGTAACGACAAGTCAAACTCGACCTATGAAAAGCCGTTTAAGAAAAAACGTATGCTTCGTTGAAAAGTGCATCGAGAAGCAAAATCGTGTAACAATCCGTAGCGTATGAATTATATTGATCGGGGTAAGAATAGAGAGTACATGACGATTGCATAGGAACTACACCCAGTGCGTTACTCGCGAAGCTATTATCCATTGTCCAAGGTGCAGAATAAAATCGGATGGCGTACAACCAGCTAGTGGAATCGCCGAAGCTCTCGGCGGGCAATTATATCCAGCTATAGTATACGTATATATATCACTGGGCACGGAAACTCCCCGCCTCTCTCTCTCTCTCTCTCCTTCACTTTCTTATTACCTCCCTAAATCTGAATTAGAGTGTGCGGTGCGCGCGACGCCGCGGAAATTCGTGCTGGCGGGGTGCCTCGATCTCGGCAGAATGGAAGGCCATTTCTTTGGCGCGGCTCGGTCGCGGTGATAAATAAATTAGTCGCGACTAATTGACGGATCGCTAATCGCTGCAACCGATCCGGCTGTATTAACCGGAAAATGCCTCGGGATCGACGCTCGTGCCTGTTCTTGATGATGCCGCGTTGGGCTGTAGCGTATATCGAAAATGTGGAATTCAATCGACGCCACGGCCTTTGATTCATCAACGTCGCTACGGGCGCGTATCATTTCAAAGGCTGTCTCGTGTATGTATGTGGGTGTGTGTGGGTGCGCGTGTGTGTGACGTATGGCGCATGGTACGCAACTGCGTGAGCTAGCGCATTAAGATGTCCTGGCTCGTTGGATTCGCATCTGAATAGGCTCGATGCTGTCAGCATACACTATCATATCAACTCTTTACCAATCTCTAAAATCTGTTACGAGTTAATGAAGCATTACATCAATCGAAAGATAGAGCACACGTATTATTGAGCTAAACCGAGGGACTTCTCACTTCAGTACCCCCCCCCCCCCCAAAATTTCTCAAGTACTCCCATCGTTTTTAGCACTCCATACAGGCGAAGCCCCCCTCCCCCATGAATAACAAAACTATCAACGTAAAAATAATTAACATGATACAAAAAAAAAATAAACGAATTTGACCAATATACTTTACATCAGAGTAATATGATAGTAATATGATAGGTCAATCTTGGTACCTTCAAGTACCTCCGTTACTTTATGTCTTCTTGTCCACCACTATAATTTTGAAAAAATATTATTGAAAAAGCCGTGAAAAAACGAGTTGAGAAACTAGAGGACTTTCTCAAAACAATCAAATTAACCTCAAAATGATCACATATCAATGGCATCACAATTTGATTCAAATATTGGTACACTAAGATCCTATTGATTCTGTCCCATGTTCTCGAATGCTTGGCATTTCGTAACCGTCATGCTGACTCTCCACTTGCAGAGGGATGTCATGCAGTGACGGTACGACGTCTGTGTCAATCACTGTATCAAAAAAAATTAAAAGATAGGCCAGCGACTTTTGGGTGGACTATTCAAGGGGGAGGGGGGTTAACTCGTCCGCCCAGTGTACATCCAGTCGGATTTTACATTGTTCGACCTGTATGGATTACGAAAATATAATCCGAATTTGGAGAAATTCTCAATATTCAATTTGAAGGTTCGATTTCCATTCCATTAAAATTTCTCGAAAAGTTTAAGTTGATAAACTTTACTATAAATATCAATAAAGTACTTGTATGGAAAGTGTATGTCATTGAGTATAGAGATGACTTTGGCAATGACGTACAATGTATAGGGATTGAAACAGATCGCAAGAAAAATGTTTTCTTGAAATTAGTGTTTATGTTACATAATAGTATAATTAAATGATGTTATGTTTATCGTCGTCAATAATTGCTATACAATTGTTTACTGAATTTTCTTTCATGCCCACAAAATAATTATTTTGCACTAATAGAAAGTACACGACTACACATGAAAGTTAAATATATATATATATATATATATATATATATATATATACACTTAATATATGAATCGCTTTTTGCAAAAAGAAACCTAAATCCACTTTGCCACGTGTAAAATTGTTAAAACGTTCGAGTCATAAGCATAAACTTGTATCACTTTGATCACACTCCAGAATTCTTTTGGATCCAGTCACGGTAATATGAGATATCAACGTAGATTCCAGGATACGAGGCAGAGGCACATTCATAACCCCAGGAAATGATTCCAGCCTGCCGGTCTTCGATAACTAACGCACCACCCGAGTCACCAGTACAAGCATCAACTTGTCCTTTACCCAACCAACCCGCGCAGATCTGACCCTCAACCATTCCTCTGATCAAACCCTCGAAAGCCTTGTTGCACTTTTCTCTACTGATTATTTTCACCTCGGCGGACTGCAGATATAGTGGCAACGTACCATATTTGTCAATGGTGCCCCATCCAACGATGGTTGCTTTTTGCTCGTCAACGATATGCGCTCTGGCTTTTATCAACGCGACGGGTTGGCGCTCGTTGTTGAACACGATGCGATGATTCAACTTTACCAGAGCGATGTCGTTCACAGGCATTCCATATGCATTTGGTCTCGTATAGAAATATTCGTGGACTGTTAAAGCTTTCACATCGTGAATGTGTCCGTCGTTCTTTGGGGACGATTTGCTGATTCGGACCTTCAGTTCTTCGGGTAAGTAGTTAAACACGCAGTGGGCGGCGGTTAGGATATAGTCAGCCGATATGATGCTGCCACCACATTTGTAGCGACCATTTTTCTCTAGAGTTGCGTGATAAGGGAAACTCTTTACCGACGTGTTACTGCCTCCGACGATTCGACGTTGACGTGAGGCTGAAACTTTGAGAAATAATTTGAGTGTTTAACAGCCTTTTACTTGTTCCGGGGGATTGATTCATTCGTAATTTTTATGGTTTCTACAAGAGGAAAAATCCAATGTGCAGTGGAATTTAACAACTTACCACATGCAGTAGCAATTACAACGACGAGCCATGAAAGAAGATACATTTTGGTGAAGTGATAATCTGATGAATGCTATTTTGACTCATTATTGAACGATTTATGTAGTCATATGTGATTCGGAAAAGATGTGATGACTAAATTCGAACAGCTGTTAATATATTCGATCCACACTACTAAGATAAAAATATTAATAGAAATCGATTACAGTTTTCTGTATAAGAAGCTTATAGTTTTAGAGTATTAAATGAGTATTAAATTGGATCATTTTTCTTGAATATAATCTTAATTCAAAGAAAAATTATCTACGTATTTGAAAAATTTCGGACAGATCACACATTTTTAGAAACATAATAACAGAGTTTATTATTATTTTTTACATTTCGAATATGTAATGAGGGTTTTACAGAGTAACGTTTTTGGTAATACGAATTTGATACATATTTATACGGGCGAGTGAGTCAGGTTTTCAGTGAAGGTAAGTTGTTAAACTATGAATATCTAATTCACATAAATTCATCTTTATGATGTTAATTGAGATTTGGCTAAATTAACATGATACATATTTGCCATAAGTAGCTATAGGAGAAAGAGATAATTTCGAAATATTTAGCTCATCGAAAAAATGAAAATTGTTCAGGAACTCTCGTTTTCACTTGAGGCTGATTGGTAAGCAATAATTGTTAATATATAATGTAGTGCTTTAAAATCTCTATAATTCAGATATTCTTCTAAATATTAATAATTATCATTCATATAACTGATTCTATCAGTCTTTCCAGAGTATTCTAGTTGATTCTCATATTCAAACGGGCTTGCACAAGTGTCTCGTACACTCGTTTCCAAGACCAAGTCGAGATTTTAAAAATATTTTATACCTTCTTTAAGAATATGTGTAATGAACCATTTGTGACTTATGAATTGTAGGTATGTTTGATGATTTATAAGAGAATTTTATGATTAACGAATTTATTAGTATATTTTGTTGAAGCAATATTATTGTTAATGAATCAATGAATACGTTTCGTCCAAGATCGCATTTTATATTTCCATAGCATTCGTTTCTAAGTGGATGAAGATTAATGCAAGTTGAGGTTCAATTTCAATACTTTGAGAAAGCATACTGCTGAGGCACTTTTGGCAGCGATTTTTTTAGCAGATATTGAAACTCTACAAGAGATATTGTATTATTCACGATGAATAATCTTTGTTTAATTTGAGGTAGGTGTACCCAATACGTTGCATGAGATGATGAGTAATGATTGATTCTCAATCATTACTATGATTGAGAATCAAGAGCCTGAAAAGAGGCCAAAAAAATTTAACGACATGCCATTTGATTCCTTGATATTTCACCTTGATTATCGATTTTTCTATCAATTTTTTTAATTGTTCTTCGTTTTTCTTTTGTTCGCAGTAGCGGGCATTACTGAGTTTACTCAACAATGCCCGCCTCCCTTTGAAATCTTTGATTTTCTTCTCGATTTTGCAATGGCTGAAAGGGACAGTTTTTTTTAACACGCTTATTCTGAAGGTACTTTACAGGCCTTTCATTTGCGACTCGAATAGCGTTATAAAAATTGCTTTGGGCTCAACGTTTTATGTGTTTAAATCTGGCGGAAATTAATGTCTACTCTTTTAAATCCTTACAGTGAAAAACCACATATGAAGGTGAAAAATCACTGCGAGGATTTAAGAGAGTACACTCGGGTTTGTTTTCCCGAAAAAGATGATTTTTTGAGAGTGCTACTTATCAGCGCAGAAGTGCTGCTGGATTCTGCTTTGCTCATTTTGAAAAAACTGAGTAAACTTTGTTCTTTACACTGGTAGCGTTGAAAAATTCACAACTAACGCAATTTAGAGACTTATCTCGTAGGTGGGCCTTATTGGTCTCTACTGGAAAAACGGAAGAAACTCTTCTGAACGGAAATCCCGTAGGAAGTAAAAATGATTCTCTGTTATATATTCACGGGTATACCTAAGGTCGATTCAGCTGTACGAATAAGGAAAAATGTTTATGAAAAAAATAAATCGAGCCGTAAAACATATTCAAAGAATAACCGAACGAAGGGTCTAATCATCAAGTTACGTGGCGAAACTAGTGATTCTCTTATTCTCCATTGTTAAAAGCTCGCTAGGCAATCCCAGATAATTGCGTCGAAAAAAAAATTCTCGCACCGGCAGGATGGAGGTCGGGGAAAATATAATATTTTCCGCTGCAAATACAGGCGCAGGTAGAGAATACACAAGCAAGGGCGAGAAAGAGAGAAAGAGAGGGAGAGAGAGAGAGAGAGAGAGAGTAACGTGGCATGGAAATCCGCAGCCAAGCGGCGTTTCATTCGTTAGCAGGCTGCTTCCATTTGGAGTGCGCGTCTTTTTTCGCACCTCGTTGTTGCGCGAGCGCGCAGCTGAATTACCGGGCGCACCTCGTTCCCTCCCGCGAAATTCCCCGGAGGTGTTGCCGCTCGCGATGACACGATAACACGTCGTCCACCAGAGAAATATGGCTCTTAAATTATACGCCGCAAAGCGCTCGCGAGACAAGTCAACGAGCAAAGCAGCGCCGCTCACAGCCCGTTCCTCTCCCTCTCACCGACTCTCTTTCTCTCGCTCCGCATTTTGTTCCCGGTGTCGTTTTCCATTTCCTTTTTCGAGCTCTTTATTACTAGAGTTATGCTATACGCGCTCTGGATTGTTTGCCTCTCCCTCTTTCACTGTCTTTCATTTCTACGTGCTTAATTTTTGCGCTAACGTTTAATTACACTTGGCGAGATCTCGACCGAAGGAAATTACATCGGCCGCTATACTTCTCCATGAGTCTTGAAACAGGCAGGCAGATTCAGCCATTTTCGGTTGAATATGGTCCTCAAATCTGTCCTCTAAACCATCGACTATTTTGATGCAAACTGCAACACAGATGAATTCGTATTTATTAATAATGAAAATTCATTCACAAATCATGTTGAAATTAAATGGAAAATTATCGTAGCTTTATACGGGAAAATGTGGATTTACCAGTGTCTTATCACAGCTTGACTTACTCTACTTGCGATGGACAACTGAATACCATGAGTATAAAAGAGTAAGACAAAAGGATGTTTGGAAGAATGAATGTACATATGTAATGAAACATTGAATCAATTAAATGAAATAGACCAAAACAAAATAATTCTAATATTTCTCAATTCATCATTGTGTTTAGTCCGTGTACAGTGAATCATAACATTCGATATTCGCAAACTCCTTCCCAACTTCACAGCTGAGAAAACCATATCATTATGCGGTACGCTGGATATATATACACGCCGGGAAACAACAATTCATTGAACAAAAGCCGGCGAAGAAAACAATGCCACTTCCGGCCAGCGTTGCGAGCCAAATCCTCGCTTCGACAGGCCGCCACTCTACGGGTGGTTTATTAGCCCTCTAACTTCTATACAGCTAATGGAATCGTGCCTACTGACAAATATAGAGCTATATTTCTTGCTGCGGATAAAAGCAAGCACTTATCAGTCTACCCTATTTTCGCATGCCAAAATTAGTGTCTTGTAAAAACACTATATCTCATTCGTGGTCCTTCGAGTATGAAGGAAAAGGTTTACGCGCAATCAAGGTACATCTTGAGGGTATTTGTGTATACACCAGAACCCCTAAGTGCTTTTATAACGAACGTAATTTTGAGTGATGTCTGGTTATTCATTTACCAGGAGAGATATATCCACATCTTCGTATCGCCAAAAATTATAATAAAACTTTTCGAGTTGGTATTTAGATAGTCGAACCGTCGATTCGCCAACCTGACTTTTAGATTTTCGCGATGTATTCACGTATCGTTATTGACTTTGTCTCGAGCGGCTCATCTCCAGCCATGGGTTGCCGCATCTCGATATGTTGCGACGATACTCTATTCGCCGCAGCGACATTGGGCTTTCAGTTTCGAGAAAAGACGCAGCAGCAGCGTGCTTCCATCCAGACGAGCCAGACTCGATGCGCAAACACGTATTTATTCAAGCCATTTCAATTTCTCCCGAGTTATGCACGATCGAATTGTCGCGAAAGCGAAACCCACGAGACTGCGATGATTCGGTCGGTTCGATAACGGGAAAGAGCCTCGCTCCCTCCTCCATATTAAAATGAAAGTACAATAAAGAGAAGAATAAGATCAGCGATGAACGATCGGCGGGCTGATCGAGGGACGAGCGCGCGGGCGCGGAAGGCAGGGCATAAAAGCGCCTGTGCAGCCCCCGGGAGTATCGAAATTCCGAGTTTGCATAAGAAGGCATTCCACCGCGCGCGCGCACCCCTTCTACCTCCCGAGCATATAGCCTTTGAAAAGCGATTACACTCGTTGTTTTCGTCGTCGCTACAGCGCCAAACAGACGCGACGCTCATCGGATCCAGACGAGACAGCTATGGCGAGCGTCAGAGAAAGGCTCGTGTGTGTGTATGTGTGTGGCCGGCGTACCAATCCAGACTCGCCAGCCAATCTCGTTTCCGCTGACTTTGCAGAGCCATAAGAAACGACGCGGAATCGCTGCTGCCGGTTGATGGATGCCCGCGTGTGGCTATACAAAAGCGAATGACGCTGATTGGCAAAACTTTAACCGTCCGTCCTGTGGCTGTGTGTGTGTGTCGGTGTGAGTTACCGAGCGCGCTTCAACGTTCGCGTCCACTCGTTCATCCCAGCCTGATTCGATTGCTATGCTCCAAGAGAGATACTTGCGCAGCACTTTTTACTCGCCACATCGGAGGTTAGAGAAATTATGTTTGAACGCACAGGATTAATTGTGCCCACCGAGGGCTTCGATAGTCTCTGCTGTGTTGGAAAAGTGTGTACATAAGTGAGATCGAGTTTGGAACAATGTTAAACATGTGATTTTCAGTCGATATTCAGAATCACAAGGTTTGATGTGAAGCTCAAAACATTGAATTTACTGACTCTCATCATAATTTCTGATGACGAGAGTTTCGTTGCATCGAGCATACGCGAGCGAAATTACATTTATAGAAATTGTGTCAAGTTTTTAATATCCACTGGTACAGGTCTGACAGTTGAATCGATAATGTAGAAATTTGCTTCGATGAAAAAGAAATTGATGAAGTTGTGAGAGGATCGAGGGGAGGATGAATTATTGACTCGTTTCTGGTGGGTCTGGCGATGTTGGAGTGCATTGAAAAGGAAATTGCAACGATTTAATAACTGTTTCAATAATCAACATTTTCTGTCAATAAAGCTCTCCATCTACACATTTATGCGCTGAAAGTAGGTCTCGACTATAAGAGTATGATACTCCAGATTACATCTTTTGCAGCTAACAATGCAAAGAAGAAGTTGGAAAAAAATGAATTGAAAAACATTCAGTAACCAACTCTAACAAACCTAATCCTTTGAAGTTCCAATTCTGTACTTGATCATGATTATATCGATGGCTTTTACGAAGAAAGACACATATCGCAATCTGTCCGCGAAGAAAGACACATGTCGGAATTATTCTACCGTGAATATTAACGAAGAAAGAGTTTAATCCGAACTGTAGAAAAGTTTTCTTTGTCAATTATAACCTACTCATTCTAAGCTTTCATTTCATATATTTTTATGCGTTGGAAAATTGTGGGATGTGCGCCATGAATCCTTTTTGCGGCCAGATTGCGATATATCTTTCTTCGCGGACAGATTGAGATTTGTCTTTCTTCGCGGACAGATTGCATTTGTCTTTCTCAGTAAGACCCATCGATATATACTATAAGAAGTATGGGGATATCAAAAGAGTATATCGACGGCCCTTACGAAGAGAAGCACATTTCAAATCTCCGACGAAAAAAAACACATTTCGTTTATCGGACGAAAAAAAACACATTCCAGTTTCTCAGTCGAAGAAAAACACATTTCGGCTTCTCGGACGAAAAAAAACACATTTCAGCTTCTCGGACGGAGAAAAGCACATTTCGACGAAGAAAAGTACATTTCAGGTTATTCGATGCGGTAGAAAATTATCTGCGCATTAGCACGTAAAATAATACATTACACACAAGTAAAATAATACATTGCACGTTCTCACACACTCTCACGAGTATTGAGATACCCAATTTCATACATCTCATCATTCAATATACTACGTAGCTGAAATGTGCTTTTCTTCGTCCGAGAAGCTGAAATGTGCTTTTTTTCGTCCGAGAAACTGAAATGTGCTTTTTTTCGTCCGAGAAGCTGAAATGTGTTTTTCTTCGTCGTAAACCGTGAAATGTGCTTTTTTTCGCCGGAAGGTCGAAATGTGCTTTTTTTCGTCGGAGATTTGAAATGTGCTTTTCTTCGTAAGGGCCGTCGATATGTAGTAAGCTCGAAATGAGTATGAAACATGAAATAGACGTTGCAAGTGGAAATCCAAGTTTGGGAGCATTTTCGAAATTTAAGATTCGTCTTATAAATTCGAAACAACTCCCAACTCATAATTGTAAGTCATTGGGAAGTCGTTCACGACATCATCAAACATATAAAGGTCTCGTCTTGGTAATAACCGCCACAACGAAATTACCAACGAATACAGCTCCGGCTCAACCCAGCCACTGACCCGATTGACGCGAGTCTCAAACGTAACTGGCTCACCACGTGTGAAATATTGAAGCTTCGGCTGAGAGGCTACGGGAACGAGTTGGTCATTAATCCCGGGGCTAATCGCGTTCCTCCCCGATGCACATACGAGCTCTCTACCTCTCTGGGCAAAACTCGGCGATGTCGCAGCTCTCGAGACTGCAGCGGCGGCAAACGTGGATTAAACTTGGTTATACTCTGATCTACGATTCGGCGGCGTGCACATATCGGCCAGTTCACTTTTGGAATTGCATCAGAGACGCGGGACTCGGAAGCTGCACGGCTGCACGGATCAGCGTATTTGAAATGGCGATGAAGAGGCCGCCGCAGCCGTCGAGTGGGTAACCGCAGTTCGAGGCTCGACTCTTTCTGGATTGCGTTCTTCGGTCGCGCCCGGCTTGCCGCGAGACCCTCAGCTCGGAGCGGGCTCTCGTGAGCTGCGACCAGAAGAGGAACATCCTCGAAACTTTGGCTTTTATGCCGCGCGCGCGCCCGACGCCCCTACGCCCGTTCGGATTCCCGCGAGTACTTACTTTTCTGTTAGCTTTACGACCGAGCGAGAATTGGAATAACCCAGCTATGTTTGCCATTCCAAAGTGTGAGTTTCCCCGTTCGCGCATCGCATTTGAAGATCCACGTGTTTACGCTTGGATGTACGTTTGATATTACTCGTCGACGACCCCTCAACGATGGAAAGCACATTTCCAATCCACCACGAAGAAAAGCACAGCTCGATTATTCGGACAAAGTTGAGCATTGCTCTAAAGCAAAAAAAATAAAATAATAAAAACAGTAAAAGAATGTGATGTGCTTTTCTACACCGGATATGGTTGAAATTACCTTTTCATCGTAAAGGCCGTTGACATAATCTAAGTAGCTTGAGGTTGAAAACTACATTTAACCGACAATCAGAACAGAAGTTTCCTCCCCCTGAAGCGTTAATAACATCGGGTGATTCATTCGAGTTCTAAATGTATACTGTTCAGTCTAGTATATATCCTTATAAGTTATCGGAATATCGACATATACCAAATGAAACATATATGGCTGTGATTACATTATGCGTTACACAAAGGAATTTCAGATAGTTTTGACATGTTTTACACAATAGACCAGACATATATGCATTTACAGCTGTGGCGTTAACCAAGTCATGTATATATCATACGATATGAAAACAAGAAGGATATATTTGGGCAATGTTAGTTGTTAATGTACGTTTAACACGCGTAGACGTATTATTTTCAACTCGGGTGTTGCGCGTTATAATCCGGCCGAGAGGCATAACAGTGCAGCGAGAAGCTCATCTCGTATTGCGCGCTCCTAACCAAGGGGCCAAGGAAATATGCTTCACCGCTGCAGTAGCTCCTTCGGGCTCTCATTATTTCCGACACGGAGCGTGTATATATACACGCTCGCGCGTTAGTTGCGCGAGGATCGGCAGGAATTGTATACATTCGAGGTGGTCGAGAACACGGAGAGACGTTGCTCAGCTTCCTCCGTCTCGCTGCGGCCGGTATATACGTATAACGCGTATACACGAAGAACGAGAAAACGTTGATTATGGGAAAGATGCGCGCCGGCGAAGAGTCTCCCCCTATAGCTTGTGCCGAGCTAATTCCGAAAGCGCCCCGCCACAATATTGGTTAGCATAGATTTGAATAAATTGCGAGTGATGCCTTTCATTAAGACAGGCGAATTTTTATAAGCCAGATTCACCGCGCTGCAGCCTCCGCAGCCTCCATCCACTGTTTGTTTCACGAGCGCCGGCCCGCGCAAATAATAATAATAGCCGGGCTTGGCTTGCCCCTCCCCTCCCTTCCATACCACGGGGGAACCCTTTGTATTTTCCCAATATTAACCGAACTCTCGCAAATTCTTTGCATTGGAATTTTTATTTTCAGCTCTCTTCTTGGCTCGGGGAGAAAGCCAAGCTCTTGCCTCGAGGATGTTTTATCTATGCGCGTTCTATCCTCTGGCTCTTCTCGTGGATTCCCTTTCGCCAATAGTTTACGCAAAATATTTTCAAACGTTAAGCCGGCTATTAGTCGATGATTATGCTCTATTGTATCAAGAGACTTGTTTTGATATTCACCCGTCGTGCATTTTAAGCTCTTGTAATTTGTTCTCATAATTTGGGCTCCATCAGTGAGTCATTGGTATTGGGATAGAATTCGATATTAAGCTCAATAAAAACCAGATGAATGTAGAGAGTCTCAATCATACACGTTGAAATTCAATCACAGAATAGCGGAGGCTCAGGTGTAATTACAGTTCTGCCTTCATCGCGAAAGGCGAGTGTTCGAATCTCTCTGATGGTTCGAGCACCTGTGATTTACTAAAAGAACGTACGTATTTGTCCTTTACGTTGCATGATGGTCGCTATACGCATCGGTCGACTACTTTTTTTGGTGTATTTATAGGAATGCGAAGATGTATAGAGCCACCGGTGGCTCCACTGAGAAAAATCACTCAAGTAAAGTACTAACCATATATTATTTGTATAAAATTACTTTGTAATGAATATTATGTTACGATCTTAAATCCTCGAGTGGATATAAGATCGACTTCATCGCGGTTTAATTACAACATATATGTATAGTTTGGAAAAACAAAAATATTTGTCAAAATTCGACAGCTACGAGGATAAATTATACTCTCTATAAATTGGACTAGCTGAGTATAGGTGCGCGCAATCGGTGCTGGTGAAGACGGAGGCGCAGACCACCGAAGAAAAAACAAATAGTCCCGGCCAAGGAAGAAATCGATATCGGGTCTAGTCGCGTATCGTAAATTCGGTCTTTCTCTCTATATACGGCGAGGGGAAAACCGAGAGGTTTGCCCGTGACTTCTTTGTCTGGCAGCAGCGTTATCCGATTGCCGGGCAGCGCGACAATGAGGCGCGCGCCTCTCTTTGCAGCCCTTTGGCGTATGGTTAACCGGGAGAAGGAGCGAGAGACGGCCGGATTAGAGGACCGCTCGGCCGGCTATATATATAGATTCATAGGATTCGCCTGTCGAACTATATATAAGCTGAGCTCGCATGTATAGTTCGGCGAGAGACGCGAGAGCGAATGGATGAGCTATCGAGTATCGCCCCGGATGTTATGATTTTTATTCGATTCTGTGGTCTATGTGTGGCGTACATTGGGAAGAAATATATAGGTAGTTAATCCTAATACGAATCGACCATAAATATAGCTCATTGATGGCCCAAACATATTTCATGGTAGATTTAACTCGAACATTACAGTTGGTTTGACAATGAAGAATTGTTCTTGTGGAAACGAGTGTCTTTTTACAGCCTGCAACGTTTTACAATAGAACGTATTGGTTGCAGTGTTTTGTTGTCACACAGAGAAAAAAATGTGGCTGAAGCGCGAAGTTTATTTCTTTGTAATACCGAAAGTAAAAAAATATTGCGTTATATTTGAGGCTTATTTATTACATCACATCGCAGTGAAAATCAATACGTTTCTAAAAACATTCGACCAATTCGTATGCACTATTGTTCAGACAGTAGAAGAATAGGTCAGTTTTTTTGCATAATTTATAGCAACCCTACAGGGATGTAAGCATCGGTTACTATGGAAAATATATCGATTGGCCTTGATAAACAATTGTTCAAGATGCAATAAGCATATTCACCAACGGTCACCAGTGACGATAACAACAGTTACTACAGAAACAGGTAGCCTATGTGGCCTTTGCCACCGAAAGTTATTGAATTAGAACTCGTAAATGTCGTGTAGTTACCTTATGTAACAATAATCGACATACGCAAGTAGAATACTGCTATGGCTGTTGTACCGCTCACCGAGACATCGCAACAGTTATTCTCCTTGTTCCAATCCAACAGCCGCGATGGATCTGCAGCCGGCCGACTTATGAAATTTTAGCAAAAACAGGTCGAAAAAGATGACACACACGAGCTCGCACACGTCCGAAGCGAGACGTAGCGAAGGCTTATATGGGATTGTGCGTGGATCAATAAATCGCGCGTGGAACGGGCGGCGAAGGGAGATGCGGGTTTGCGCGGGCCAAACCCGACCGAGATGCGACGATACGGCATTGGTATTGGCCCGAGGCGTTTCCCGCAGCGTCTTATCCCTTTGCCTCTGTATAAACAAGCGTCCAACGATTTGGCCGAAGGGACATCGCGTTGCCTCCTCTCGGATCTGCCCGGGTCGCTCGACGGCTTGCCGGTCAATCCGGCCGTAATCGATTGTCCGACAATCGCTAGTCGCCCTCCGCTGCGTCAGAATCCCCGACTCCCGTCCTCTCGATTGATTCGAGCAGAACAAGTCGCTGTTGGCCTCTCCCCATTCGTTTTGCCCGTATACTTCATTGTCGAAAGACCAGCGACGACTTGACGACTTGAAGAGTATATACTCGCGGATTCAGTCCGGCGGCGTTGCCGCTGATTATCGCGCGCTTGGAAAAAGCGACAGCGCGTGCCGCCCGGCTAACGAACCCAATGACGGCCCGGGCGAAATAAATCGACGCGAGCGTATGCGCGGCCACGCTCATGTCGCGCTCTCCTGCACATACGCGTACGTATAATAGCGCATGTACACACACACTGAAACACTGCAGGTATATGGTGTATATATATACCGGGTGGAAAACTCGCGGTGCGCTCCACTCGAGGAGCGTTTCGAGGGCTCGCGCGCGCGCCGCTCTCTATTTGCCCGGCCGCGCGCGTCTATACTTGTACACTCGGGGCGCGCTGTGCTTTCGCGGTTTCACCCCATACATGCGCTGCTCGAGTGTAATAATTATCGCGCGTCTGCGCGCTCGAGACTCGTCGCGCGTCCCGGCTCCTGCAGACGATTCACAATTCCGCCGCGCGCGCGATCTAATTAATTTGATATCGCGCAGCCGAGTCACGCAGCCTCTCTCTGCTCCAATTCGCGCCTTCGCGGTCTTCGCCGCGGATAAGAGGAGCTTGCGATGGAGTTTAGGGGTAATTCAGTCTCGGGCGGCTTCAATTTCGATCTCGGGATTTTTACCTCGCTCGGGCCCGATATGTATAAGCCTGTGTGTGTGTATACCTCGGATGATGGAATAATCTCGCGGGTGCGTTACGCGTCGACGGCTGTGGCAATCTGGCTTTTCCGCGCGTTTTCTACAGCCTGGAATTATTGTCGAGCGAGCAGATTATGGAAAGCGATCGCGGGTAGACGGGGCGCGGCGAAGAGAGACTTATGGAGAACGCGGATTACAGCTCGAGCTGAACGACCGCCAACCGGCACGCGGCGTTTCTTCCCGGCAAAACAGACGGATTTTTTATTTGTCCGCGGCTTGTCGCGTTTCTTAGTTTATCCACATCAGACACTGGAGATCTTGTTAGCTTTCATTTGTAATTTATTGGGGAGAACTCGTGACGGGGAGAAAGATTTTTTGCGAGACACTTCTGTATCAAGAGTAAATCATACGTGTTGATGAAATCTCAACTTCGTTATGAAGAACTATTATGGATTTATCCATTCATTCGAAGACTAATAATGGTTTTTGAGAATATTTTATGACTACAACCTTATATTGTAGGTCTGAGAAACGTTTTTCCTATTTTCTAAGATGAATAAACATGCCGAAATATTCATGTTATTAGAAGGAAGTGTAAAATAATTACGAATAAAAGTATACTCACACTTGCCTCAATTTCTAGTGTGTTATGTGGAAAAGAAAGATGAGAAGAGTTAGGTAAATAAATATAGTCAAGAAAACGAACAGCATAACTTCCTTATCTCGACAGATTGGTCTACTTGCGAAATAGTTGATGTGGATCTAGAGGGAGATGAAAACAAAATACCCTGACCTGGGGAGTGCCAATTTAGTTATCACAAACATCAGCTCGTGAGGAAATCGGGAATTATGATACCGCCCCACAATGTTGTTTACAAAATAGGATAAATAATATTCTATGAAAAAATAGGTTTGACTTTTGAGTTGGTACATTTTTTAAATTCTTTACAATCAGGAGACATAATATAGTTGAAGAATAACGAAAACAAAAGCTTTTATATTATTTTTTCTCGAATTTTGAAACGAATTTTGAAACTCCAATTTTCTAAAATCTGGAAGAGTATGCCATCATATGCACTTGCGATCTCACGGAAAGCATTGATACATTGTCAGTTTTTACCACAGTCGAACCCATGTGAAGCTGAGCCTTTTTTACGATTAAAACGTCGTCACTCTATCTTCTTCACATTTTCCTCTTGATGATGATGAATCGTAGGTTTTAATTTTTCTCTTCCAAATTATAATCTTCTTAGTAGAACTCAAATATCCTTAGTGCAGTCGACAGTAATTTTTGATAAAATGTCACTTGAATCAGAATCAAACCCTTTCATTTTTATACAGTATTGTTTTTTCTCGACGCTGAATTAAAATATAAGTATTATAATGTATACACTATAAAGTGGACAATCGTCCCGGATCTTCTCAAAAGCTTATTGAATTCAATCGAATTGCCTGGTCCAAGCGACACGCGTACATCTGTATACGGCGAAATCCGTGAGTCAGTTGTATTAATAAAATCACCGCGAGATACTCCGACATATATCCGTCAATGACTCGTCGAATTGCATATAGTCTTGAATGGAATCAACTCGTTGAAACATCCAACGTGCAGGAATTTAATGAGCAGCGCGGGCGCACTCGATGAAATAATTTGTATCCACTCTCGGGAGCGGCTTGTATGGAGCAGCTAAGAGCGATGGAGTCGTCACTCGAAACGAGATCGGAAGCTGGAAAATCCGCGGCGTCGTGGATAATTATACGAATATACGTCGCGGGCTTATACGAATCAATCGAGGGGCTCTCGAGGGCTTGTCTCGCGCGTTATATATATATATATACACATCCGAAGGCAAATTGCTTGGTAGACCAGGGGTAGGGCTGCAGCGATGAGCGATTACGAAGGATGAAGCTCGCGCATCGGGATTTGGGGGTCGGTGGGGGGCGGGGGGAACAATGCCCGCGTTTCACGCACACACACGCGCGCGCCGAGGGAGAATTCGATGCTATTACACCCGCGGGCGCTGCTGCAGCCACGCTCTCATATCCATTAACGAGAAGCCGACGCAGTCGCGCTGCAGCGACAAAGCCAAGATGAAAAAAAGATCGAATGAGAGGGAGATAGAGTGGGATGGAGGGAAAAAACGAAGCGCGCGCGAAGAGCCGCAATAATGGCGTATAAAATGTCCAATTATCCGTCCGCAAAATTGAGTATCGAGCGGCCGTTTTATATGTATACGTACGTGTGTGTATGTGTTCGCTCTGGCTGAGAAGCGTTGCCGCTCGCGCGCGCGCGCACCGAAAGCTGGAGTGGCGCCAACAATTCCTCCCGCGGCTGCAGCCGCCTGCTTTCCATACAATTTTTATGGATTTATACATGCACTCCGGGGCTGCCTCCCTTATTTCCATCTCTTTCCGACTCGAATCTCGGCTCGAATTGCTCGGGGCATTATTAATGCACGCGAGCTCGCCGCGGCACACCACACGGCCTCGCTCGCTCTCTAGTCCTGTCCGTTCCATGATCCGTCGGCCGAGGAGCACCGGGACAGCTCGAATTCCGCGCAATATCGCGGTTTATCAGCTGCTGTGGCCCCTGCGCTCTCTCGATTATTGAAAGCTCGCAGCTGTGCAGCCCGTTTGATTGCAACGTCTCTTCCCGAATAATATGTCGACTCTCGTCGTCCGCGCGTCCACCAATCTTTCTTTTTTCCTCCTCCGTATACCTCGATTTCTCGTGTAATGAGCTTTGTAATTATGATTGGTGATCGATGAAACGATAACCAACAGCGATATGTGAAAGTTGCTCCCTTGTTATTTCGAATGACACGTGCGAAAGATTCGGTGGATCGTCGGGATTCATAAATGTTTCTCGCAGTGCAAAGCTACGATAATCATCATCTCCATATTAATTAGTGTTTATTTGCTTTTTATTTCGCTAATTAATGCCGCTCACGAGTCCGTGATAATTGGAAAATCATTCGGCATTGCGAGATGCATTTATTCTCATCGTCCGAGTAGATACGAACATCAAAAGTAATTTGCAATTTCTGTGAAATCAAAACGAAACAACTATTATCAAAGATGAGTTCGAGTCAAACGAATCGGATGATAAATTTATTCAAACCCCAACGCGAGGTAATAATAATTCAACGTAATTGATTGTTCGTTAAAATGATCAAATTTCATAATCATATTTAATTATAATGATATTCGACTCGTTCGCGATTGCGAGTAATTCCACCGCTCGCTGTCGGGCTGAAAACCTCCAATTGTCCTTTTCAGCAGAAGAAGAGGCAAAAAAAAAACAAAACAAAAACGCCGAAGCAACAATTAGGCAATCAAGCCATCCTTTAAACCACCCGCCGGTGTTTCAATATGCGAGCCCTTGTATTCACGCGCGCGGCCTCAAACAGGAAATAAAAGATCGGCCGTGGCATGCGCGGCCGTGCATTATTCAGCATCGCGTTCGCGATAACAACCGTTTCATAGTGCGACAAAGCGCAAGCACAAAAGTGCGGCGCGCGCGGCGAGTCTCGTTTTTCACGCACACACACACGGCAGCCTCATGCAGCTGAAAGCGCTGAAACGGTGGGGCCACCGATCGTATGTGTGTATGTACACATACGCGGGCGGGTATACGGGGGGGGGGCAGACAATGAAACAACGAGAGCGACCCGCGCATTATTAACGGGAAGAAAGACGCGGCCACTGCGCGGCCGGGTGATGGCGAGGGTTGCCGCGCACGTAAGTATTTCGAGCGATGCGCGTGCACGTGCGCCCCGAGTGTGCGGCCCGATTATTCGCAATGACGCGTCGCCCAGCTCCGACACTTGTCGCAATTACCCGTATCGCGATCATACACTCGTATTGCCGTGTGTGTGTATACTTACTCCGATAACCCGAATACTCCTCATTTTTGGCAATTAAATTCGTGTTTGAGAAGTTTTGAATAACCTGACAGACGATAAGAAAACGTCTGGAATCGACCAGACAACTATGTATGTACCTTTGAATTAACTCAAAATAAAAAATAAGCAAATGCAAATAGTCACGCGTTATAATTCACGTTTTGATAGTTTGATCGAACACGTTGAATAATGCTGATTCTGGGACAGCTTCGGAGACGTGAACGTTTGTCAATGAGGCCTTTGCGGATTTTGTAACCGTACCACTCTTTTCACGCGTGCATTTGTTAGACACTCGACAAAACATAATCAGGTCGCTCTCTACCATCGTTCGAATTAACATCGAATGAATCGAAAAATATGAAAGAGTATTAAAAAGGGAAAAGCTTATTGCGAATCGCCTATCGACGAAAGTAAGCGTGTGGCCTTGAGAAATTCCGAGTAGCCGTATCACAGGTTAAAATCGACTCTGTCCGTTATTCCTCGCCACCCGACGGGCTTTTTGTCGAGCACGCGCGTGCATCCGGCTTATATACATCAATCACGCGCCGAGCCGCAGCAGTATATAGACGGTCTGGCAAGTTGGAATTAGCGCGGGAGCTTCTTTGAGGGCCTTCTGCTCGCGTCGGAATGCGGCAGGGGATGGTGCGTCGGGACCCGCTCCCTAGATACCTATATATACCTTCTGACTCTGCTACAGTCCTGATTGAATCGCAAGTGCGCGTGTGAGCTGCGCCGATTTCGAGCAAGACCAAAAGGGACGAAAGCGTTCGATTGCCAAGGCTCGCTCTCGCCTCTTGTCGTTCACGAGACGGTTGCGGTGCTGGAGCCTTTGCCGAGTGGTAAACATGATATTCATCCATATAATTGACGCCAATCATACGAGCATCCTTTTGAATTTGGTCGAGGGTTATCATGGGTATGAAGCGCGTTTCTCCCACTGCACCGTGCCATTCGCGACGTATTTTCTATTGACTCACGCGAGTGATTTTGAAGACAGTGACCTCCTCGTCTTTCTTATTGACGATGTACACAATACACGGCAAAAACGATTTCTTAAAAGTGTTGCAGTATTGAAAATCGATTGTATTCAAAAGAAGTTCAAAAAAGCTAAATTTCTTTTAGTAACTTTAATACTCAATCCATTGAATTAACTTGAAGTAATGAATTTAACTAATTTTTCCAAGATTTATTCGTACTCGAATCTAGTTTTGCAAATTTCAAAAATAGCTATTCGAGGACTTCAGTTATACTGAAATCTGTCCGCGCCCCAAATTGAGTACGATTTCTCACTTAAATCAAAGAATCGTTTTCGCTGTTGGAGCATTACTCTATCACAAATCCAGACGATAACCCATGTTTCGGAATGGAAAAATTCCCTGTACGTACAAGTTTTTTTAGGACCCCCGTATTGTTGACCCACGGCGTGTCTGATAAAGTATCGATCCATATCGCGAGCTGTCTGAGGCTGGAGGATTTGCTCGCGCGCGTACAGCCGCGAGTCTCCCAGCTAATTAAAGTATATACACAAACGGGGGGGAAGGAGCTCGAGGAATAATTAAACGCCGGCCGGTCGTCACGGAGGTAGGCAACTGAATGCCGGTGTACATGTATAGACATGTACATCCGTTTAGGTGCGAGTGCGTGTGTCAGCCGATGGAGGGCTCGGCTATCCAGTGACAGCTGCTCCATCCTGCCTCGCGTCAGTCTCGTTCGCGCTCCAGATCGTACCAATTTACTCTCGTGCGTACGTTCGCGTGAGTGTACGTGTGTGTGTGTGTGTGCGTGTGTGTGTGTAAACTTGCGGCTCGATGGATCGGAGCTGACGATTGGAAGTTCGGGCGCGATTCAATCAACTCGATGAGCTACGCGCGTTCTCTCCATTGTTCATGCGCGCCGTTGCCTTGGGCTGCTGTTCGTTAAACCGAGACACAGGTGGATAGGTTGATTGCTGGGTTCTCTCTCTGTCCCCCTATCTCTCTCTGGAAAGCAGCTTCTCTGTGTACGTCGTCATCCGATCGCCTTTGTGCGTTTTCCGTTTCGCGGAACAATCTTCATTCGTATACAGTTTGACAAATCAATCGTAGTTGGCAAAGCTTACAGCTCTCGACATGATATATGTTATCGATGCACATTCACCTGCAACTCTTGGCTCGAACAATAATAAAGTCTGTATGGTTTTCCGATTATATACGCGAAAGACTCGCTCAAAAGTATATTATGTCGACTGGCGATGATTCGACAGGCAATATATTTGTGTATTTGTGTATAAGCGCAGAGTGGAGTACGGGGTAAATACGGCGGGAGAGTACATAACGCACGTTCTGCCAATACAGCCATGTCAAATGCACATCGTTGTAAAAGCAACAGTTCCGGGATAGTCTCGTAAAAAGTGCGCGCGCACTGCGTGCCTCGCAACCCGGGCCGCGCTGGGGCTATCAAAGTATTTTACGGCGATCGTGGCAACCTTTATTTCCTACCCCCCCTTACCTCTATCGAAAATTGTTTAAATCCTGTAGCGCGGGGCACTTCGTCCTCTACGCGGAATTTCAAATGCCTCCTAGATAGACGCTCGAGTGTGTTATGAAAGAGTTACACTTTATATTTTTATAGTCTCGATCAGTATAGATTTTTAGGGACTCGTACGATGTCGTACGGTTTGCGTTTTATCACGCAATATACGCCGCGGTAATTTTCACGAGATCTTTCAAATACCGATGCGGTTCGAGTTTATCAAACTCTGTTTTCATTGATATTCTTCCACGCGGGCGCGCGACCGATGAATCGAGGTAAAACAGAAAAAAAAACGAAGAATTGCGGCTCTTTCAAAATTAGCGGCGCAGGGGAAGTTCGAAGTGCGAGCGTAAAAAAATGAATCTACAGCTCATTGATGTGCATCGGTGAGTTGGGGTGCAGTTAGTGCGCGAAGTGAAGGAGTGTGTGGGATACGTATACATGTACAGAGAGAGAGTGAGAGAGAGTAAGCACTCGAAACACGTAGCCATGCACGCGGCGGAGCTCGAGCGAGGGGAGACTGCTAACGAACGGGCGGACGCGATGCGACGGATGCGAGACGCGTCAGACACGAGCTCGAATCTTTTCAACGGTTTATACATATCTCCTCTTTCGTATACCTTTCTTTCGATAACGCAATAATTACAATTCTGTTAATGGGAAATTAATAAAATAATTTCAATCTGTAATCATCGTTTGGAAACTACCTAGTCACTATAATTCTTTCCTCCCACAGGGGATGTGGTATCCGACTGTAGGGCAGTCAGTACGGGGGAAATGATCATTCAGTAAAATTCATCGTAAGGTATTTTACAATTTTGATTAGTTGTCTTTACTCAAGATGGTCTCTGTACGACTTCGCATTACGTATACAGTTGTATTGCCAGAGTGATCGAAACGTAACACGAGCCAGTAATATCAATAACGACTGATCGATCGCATCATCGCGCGAAATTCATGTTCCCTCGTTTTGATTTTCCGGCCCGAGGCAAAGTGCTATAGAATCCGCTCGAATTTCGACAAGCCGTTGGAAAGCGAGCCTCAGTCGCCTCGCGCGGGCGTGATCGAGGATGCCGAGGCTCTGCTGCTGCAGGTGTCTCGTGCACGTGTGTTTTGTTCGAGCGCACTGCACGTACAAGGCCGGACTCGACGTAAGGACGAGAGCAAGAGTCGCCCGCAGCTGTCGTGAATACGCGTGTACACGTATATATTCACGCGCGATGGGCAAATAATTCGAATTGACCGACGACGCGACTGTCCGCAGCGCAAATACCCAACTGGCTATGTCTATATACACTTTATGCTGTACGGCGCGCGGGACACGGATATACACACATACACGGCGAGTTTGATTTGTCATTTTTGCCCGATCAACCCGATTTCGAACGAGCTCTTGGTTTCATTACACGTAGCGATATTTTTAGACGCATACAATCAGGCGTGTATACAGCGCGGAATATTGCGCGAACCAGGGGGAAGCCTATAGGAATCAATAGTTTGATCGTGCGTCAGTGTAACTAGTAGGAGCGTATTAAGGGGGAGGAATAATCCGGCGATGCACCGGCTCGAGCTACACGATTAATTCATCCTCACGAAACCGCGCGAACCAACTCGAATCTATACGTTCGAATGTTAATGAACGAATTTTATGGGCCGACATTTTTGTCCAGCTGAGAACCGTATTCGCGTGACCGTACGAAAAAAATCTACTTCCTGTCATCCGTGTCATTCGCGGGCAAATATGCCGAGAAAAACAATTTCGATCGATTTCTTGGTTCGACATACAACGCGCGCTTGGAATTTCGAGCGCGCGGCACGTACCGAATCAAAAAAAGCTTTCGAAAATAACTTCCCCCCGATAACTCGTACAAAGCTTTATGTGCATATACGTGCGGGCTGCTGCAGCGCGAGCCGACTTGTCATACCGAAGAGCAAAGCTACCGAGGCGCGCGAAGTGGGAGGCGGCTCTTCTATTCGAAGCGTCGCGCGCATGCAACCCGATACACATCTCCGCAGGCTCGATCGAGCATAACATCACGCGCACGCGTTCGTTTCTGCGTGTGTATACATCAGCTATATATGTTTGCGAACAGTCGTGTCGGCGGCAGGTGCGTCGGCCGATAATAACGCGGGGGCGACGTCGCGACTGCGTTTTCGGATGAATCAGTTCCGATTGGGAAAAATATTCCAAACTCGCCTCGATTTTCTCCGAAGCAAAATTATGGATACGCGCGCGACAGTGTGATTTTGCTGGAGCGCATACTTCGCGGCACTCAATTCCATCAAATGCATGGCTTCGAATCGCTCCACTGTTTACAAATTCAACTTTATGGACTGGAGACCAAAAGTACGGTTTGAAAAGGGAGGGTTGTGAATTTGCGATTGATTGAGACATACATTTCAGTGTAGGTTAAAGAGTCGATTTCTGACTCGGTAAGCTCGCAAATGAAAGGAATTCAAGCGAGACAGGGATCGGGTAGTTAAAATTTGCATTCCGCCACCGTCGCAATGCCTTCTCATCGATGGCTGGGATATTCGTATGTCTCAAAGGGCCCCGTTCATTAAACTTGGAATGTATGTATTGCAATCGATATTTTGACATGAAATCAATAAGAATTTCGAACAGAAAATGAATTTCGAAGGAGTATCGCTGATATCAATATGCTTGATATATTGTGTGAATCTTGAATAACTGGTAAAAACGTTCGACAATTCTACTCTCCTATGATTGACTTTCCCCCAAATTCAGTCGACAGTCTCGACATTTTTTTTTCCTCCTTCATCCCTCGCACTGGATTACAAAGAAGCGGACGACAGCCGCGTGATTTCAAAGCGCGTAAGAAGAAAACTCGCGTGGCCCCCGACGCACGATTTATTTAGTAGGTCGAGATGCTCTGCTTCGCGTATATATATATACACACACCGTACACACGGGACTACCGCGCGTCCCTCTCCCTCTTTCCCGTTTTAATTAAACATTTCTTTTTGAAGAGGACCTCTCGCCGGCGCGCACACACGTATATACGCGTCGAATGAAATATTAACCTACATACGTCGGCCGCGGTGGAGAGAGCAGCCGGTATCCCGACTTTTCGCACTAATCACTATTATAATTAGCGCCGATTAGTGCGCGGCAATTTGCAGCCAGGTGTAGCGCTTGCTCGTGGCTTTGAATTGATGGGTAGGCCAGGGGCTGATTGCGCCCGGAAGAGGAGGATAGACAGACCGCAGGGAATTTTTACTCCCGATCCCACGCGTGTGTAACGTCCCGACGCAGCCCTGCATCCGACCAGCGGTGAAACACGAGCGGCCAGCGTCGTAGAGTATCCTCCCGAAGTATTGCTCCCGCCGCCGGCGATGATTCATTCGGGGAAAAATTCACTACATTAGCTGCGTGTTTCCGCGTCCTTCAATTTTCTCGCGCGGTGGCGGCGGCGTTGCAGCGGAAGGCCATGAACCGCGTGGCCCGTAGACAAAGCGCCGACGCTCGCGCGCTATAAGACTGTCTGATGCGTATGTATGTGCACACACCGGTCGATATACGGCGGCCCTCCCCCGCGGCAATTTTTATCCCCTTCGCCATCGCCGGGACGACCGACGCGACGTGTCCGCGACTCTATATCACCGCGGTATTCGGGCTCGATCTCGTGTCGGCGCTGCAGCCTCTTCTCCGTCTAATCCACTCGAGGCCGTCGGTGCGCGGCTTCTTCTCCCGACGCGCCTTGATACCGGCCAACTCCGGCTCTTGAAGGAGTCCGGGAGAAGGGGCAAAAAACGGGAGTGGCCGCTGGTGAAAAGTTAATCGCGCCAACTGCATCAAAGCCGCGTCCGACGAGGGGAAAACCCGGTGAATAGCCCGTCGTCGCGGGCTAGTCAACTCGCGCGCGCACAGTTTACCCATAGCCAAATGGTCGTTGTACTGGGAAATTGGGGGTAGGAAAGGGCGACGCGCACTCGAACTCGTTGAGAGCTCGATTATCCTGTGTGTGCTAGAGAGCATAGCCGAAGATAAAAAATACCCTCTGTGACGACTCGAGACAATCGTCGAATTGGAGCTGCGGACGAATTGGATGGTGTTGCAAAAGTGCGGAGGCCGATTGTTGAGCGAGCGCAGCTTGCAAAGTGCCCTCGTGATCTCAAGGGCCGGCTGTATAAATTAGGCCTCCAGTCAGTCGTTCGAGTGTTCACTCTGTATCTCTCTCTCGGTCTCTCTCGAGTTTGTATTCCCGCTAATGTCTCTCTTGACGACTAAATGCGCAGCGGCCTCTCGATGTATTATCGAAGTTGCACGCCGACGCCTGTACTGTGTTCTCTTCTCTCTTTGCTCTCTCGCTCGCTCGCGCCCATTGTATCGTGTGAACGACGTCTCGAATAAATCATACGAGCTCGGAGCGTCTGTTGCTCTTCGCTCATTTCAATTTGCACACAGCAAATGTGGCTCGAGATGCAGACTAGCTCGAATGGTCTCGATCACGTAACTCAACCTTCACCCTTGGGTTTGTTCTTTTCTTTCCCTTTATTTTTTGATAAATTTTACCCGCGAATAAAAGATTAATGGAAATTGACTTTCATATACCGCGGGCATTATTTTTACGTGAGATACGTCCGATTATTCAACATGATGTTGCAGCGAAAAATGGTTCCCGACATAAACGAAGACATGATTATTTAATTGTTTTATGAAGCGTTTTCCACGAGTGCGAGTATGTGAATGTTGTTTCAATTGTCATTCATCATAGGTATATCTTATTCCAACTAATTTATAACGAGCAGCAGATGATCAATTGTTGAAAAATGTCTTGAAAAAATGATCAAATAATTGATGAATTGATTAATTGATACTAGGAAGAGCTCGCACATTATTAGGTATATCTCATCGGGTTCAGGCAAAGCCTGTTCTTGGTGTGTATATCATACGACCGAAGTACTTTCATTAATAATTGTCATTCCATTATTATATTATCATTCTCATCATCTTACTTGAATAATTTTTACTTAAATTAAGTTCGAAGCGCTCTGAAACTGAAGACTTTTTTGTATTTAATAAGTACTGCAAACTTGTGAGAAATCATTTTTAAAATGTACACGTGGATCAGTCCTATCCTTTCTCTACTCCATCAGCGCGATGAAGAGCAAGGAGACAAA
The DNA here is from genome assembly GCA_020882685.1 of Aphelinus atriplicis. NCBI lineage: Eukaryota > Metazoa > Arthropoda > Insecta > Hymenoptera > Aphelinidae > Aphelinus > Aphelinus atriplicis. Next base: position 8,756,137 of record CM037074.1, read on the forward strand.
AATTGGGAAAAATCACTGGGGGCTCCATTAGAATAATCCGCTGACGGAGCTGACGTAGGGCGGGATCCAAGTGGTTGGATCACGCGGGCGATATCCGTCGGGGCAGCCGCGCGCAGATGGAAGTTATCCTGGGGCGCGGCGCTTCGGCAGGTTCTTTGTGCGGAGGCGCAACCGTACTAATTGCCCCCCGGGCGAGGACATCAATTATGAGCCGCGGGGGGTCGTCGCGCATAAAAGTGCACGGGCTGGGGCGTGTTATTCTCGACTGCTCTCAGCTCTATCCCTCTCCTCCTGCTCCTCCGAGAGAGGGAGAGCGACGTACGACTCGCGCGCGCACGCGAGATGCGAATCGTACCCTCGATCAGAAGCGACGCGGCCCGACTGTTCGGCGAGACGGACGCGCGTTTTAAAATTTCAAAGCCCCGTACGTCGCGGCGCGAGATTGGCCCGGTGAAAAAGTCACGAGACTCGCGCACACAGGCGCAACGTTGCGAGTTGATTCAATTGGCTTATTCACGCGTGCGTCTTGCCCCCGGGACAAGTTCCGCGTGTTCCTCCTCCTCCCCTATGCAATCTCGATGACATTCGGACGAGCCCTGTTGTTGTTTTTGGCTCCTTCAACGAAAATATTAATTTCGACGCGCGATCGCTATGATAATCAACTGTAACATCTTGCAAACATTTCTATATACGTACAAAAATTGGGTAAACCTATGCATATGAGTCATTCTCATGAAATTGCTATTTTTTGTGCGCTGGATATTTTGAGCACTGAAGAGAACTGTTTGCCATACCAATTTGCTACAGGTAGTTCCCATTGTTCATGTTTTTGAAGGTTGGAAAGTAACTAAATCAATCAAAGTTGTTATTTGGACCAAAACAGGTGACAAACGTCATCAGCTAATGCGCCCCAACCCAAAATTTTGACCTTTCTACAAGCGTAGATGCTGTAATTTATTTTTTTGAAAATAACAAAAAAGTTGTTTTATTCGAGTTCAGTTGTATACATTTTTAATTTTTTCTATGAAAATTTGAATTTTTTGCATTTTTTGTGCAAATTTGAGTCACTCACTTTACATCCACAGGCATTGTCTATTTTTCCGATTTTTCTCAAAAGTTTTCCAAAAAGAAGTTGAGATGATTTTGTTTCCCGCTGTATCTGATAAATGCATTATAGGTTTAACACAAAATTTATCTTGAACTCAATCTTATATTCGTAAAAACGCGTCATTATCCTGATAACTATAGCAACGGGAAATTACTGAAAAAAAAATATGTTGCGATTTCGAAAGTCCACAAGTGGTTTTAGCATTCGTTGGTACCGAAAAACCTAAAAAACGGAGAAAAAGATGATGAATTCGATATTTCAATTTTCGCCACAAAATAAAAATCCCGTTTACATACGAACGACTCACATGCGTTGACCGCAGTTGGATTGTTTCTTTTACATGGTTCGCGCGAGTTAGCCGACCGTCGGGTCAATACGTTTGCCGGAAATTACCAATGATTCGAATGTTTGCCCCGCGCGACATTTGATGGATCCCCGTTACAGACCGGAGGCGAAAATCAATGCGAGTTCCAGTATACAGCCCAAAGTGTGTGTCCAAACCATCGATGTAAAGTCGAAGGAGCAGCAGCAATCGCGTAATGAGCATTGCATTCGAACGAGCCTCGGTGATCCGGTCACGCACAGAACAAGTGTTATAATGCGACGGGCAAAGGAAAAGCCGGCCGCTATACGGGAAAAGCAAAGGCTAATCGCGGCGTCCAGAAATCCATCGATAAACAAAGCGACTCGCCCGCATGGAAGAGGGGAAAAATCAGCCGCCCACCCCCGGCTCTTCGGTGGGGTGGAGGCTGGGGGTTGCGCGTGCGCGTCGGGCTTGGCGTCGCGCGCGCTGTGCAGTATACCCCGCGGCCGGAGAGCCGAGCGCGCGCAGTTGGTTCGCGGAGCTCCGGGCGCGCGCAGCCCAAGTGGGGGCCGCCTGTACGTAGTGCACTGGTATAGCTGGGCGCCGAAGCGCGGGCGTTGACAATTACACACGGGTGCGCGTGAGAGCCTGGCAGTAGTCGCCGCTGCTCATACGTCTCATTCGAGCCGAAGCCGAGCTATGCTGCGGCGCTGATCCGGAGGATTCCCCCGGTAAGCGCTCAGCCAAATTCGTACTAGTCAGCTCGCGAGCTGTCTCTTTGTCCATGTGCCTCGTACTCCCCTCCGCGTTATCGCGCCGCCACTTGCCGTCTGCCCTCCACGGGATAATTCCACCCTTTTATCCGGGCTCGCGGCTCCTTTCGCTCGCGCGTTCATTTCAATGTTGTTTCCTTCTCCCCATGCCGGGCTGCGTTGCGATACGTATATTACAACGAGGAGAAATATCTATGCAGGAACTTTGTCAAAACTCGTTAGAGAAAGTCACGATGCTGTTGCGCGACTTTGGAATACGATTCGGGTAGTGTTTTGATGAAAAGAGTATTCGTGTGAGAAAGAGCTTATCGGTTAATATTCATCGGTAAAATAAAGACTCCTCCGAGTGTGATTCAAACGGACGGAATCGGAGTGGCGTGTTGATTCGCCCGTTGATGGAAACTATCGAATAAGCTGGAGCGGGAGTCGATCAACTTAGCCCAACAACTACTGGAGTATTATAATATATAGAGGGAAGTTTGCCTCCTCGTATCGCAACTTGTCGAGGCCGACCAGTTAATTTCGAAGCGGAAAAAAAACAAGTCAGATGCTAAATCGAAACGGATTGACAATCGGATAAAACAGCCGACGAATCCATTCACTTATGTAAACCGCGAAGCGAATTGCGAAAACTATAATAATCACTGAATAGCAGCGGCGCAACAGCAGCTGTCGTTCCCCCGGGGGCTCCGTCGCGGTGGCGCGCGTCTCTCGACGCGGCCGACAAAAAACCGCATAATACATGTGTGTGTCTGTGTCTGCGTGTAGGTGTGCAGTCGTCGGTCGGTCGCGCGAATTTCTCAAAGAAATCGACGGTCTTGCGAGTCGGCGTCTGTTTTTGCCGGGACTTTTTGCCTCGGCTGCCTCGAATGTATATATATGTATATAGAGCGCCGCAGCCAGCTGTAACGTTGCTCCCGCCTCGTGACAGCTCGTTTCTCTCGGGCTCTGCCGGAGGGGGCCGCGCTTTTTTCTTCCTTCCTCCCCGTCCTCCTACTCCTCATCCTCCTCCTCGGCACATCCCCGCCAGGATCGATCCCCCTCGTATTCTTACCGAGTAACTTTGGCTGCGAGTGTCATCCGAATCGCCGAGCCCGTCGCCGAAACTGCTGAATGAGTTATGCTCGAAGGCCACGCGCTACGCTTCCCTCGCTTCTTGTCAATGGGTCACGCGCGCGTACCAGTAGCGACGCTGTAACTTTGCTGTATCGTTAATTTATCAATTCGATCGTCGCCGAACTTGTCGTCGGGACGATTCACCGATGTACAATTGTAGCGTGTCTGTATAGCGAGTTCGTGACGATTTCTAACACGTGAAAACTCGAGAGTCGGTTCAGTTTCATAGGCCAAGTATAGTATCTAATGTAGCTTTGGTTTTTGGCTGTTATCAGGACTGAAGAAAAATTTTGAAACACTCATTTTTTTCCAATTAGGACAAGACAAATCACGACACTACCTAGTAATCGCGCGTCTCGTCGCTACCCCAAGCGGGAGAGAAAGAGAAATTCGATCGATCCTCCGGTATAATTTGGTTGTATCGCCGGAGCATAAATTATGACGATTCAATTACTCCCATTCACACGCCGGGCGGATCGATGCATCGTAAATGACAGAAATTGCGAGTGGTGAAATTCCATCAAAGGAAATCGAATCGAGCCAAGGGCGCTCGGGTCGTGTATTGAAGAGCCCATTTGTCGACCGGGGAGCTGCAGACCCCTCCGCCACCGCCGCCGCCGCTCGTAAGACCGAAAATCCTACGAATAACATGTTTCAATGGCAGGGCCGCTCTGTCGCTCTTTCCCCCTCGCTCGCCGTAGTCGACTTGCGCGCGCGCGAGCCCAGAATCAGCCCCTCGAGGAGACGAGCGGGCGGCAAGTTTGCCGGGCGCGGGATAATCCGTGCTAAGCATTATTCGGGCCGAGTCGTCGGGGCGAGATTGTCGAGGCGGGGGTGGGAAGCGTTTTTGCGGGGGATCGTAAGTGGATGTATGTATATATAGACGCGAGAGCGGCAGGTGCACGTCCGATATTCTCGGGCCTCTCCTCGAGCTGCAGTGGGCACACGCGGCCGCGAACAACGTGTAGTATATACGACCGCGCGTTCCGTTCCCACTTGTCCGAGTTTGTTGGGCCAACTTTGCTCCGGCTTGTTCTTCGCCGATCGAGCTTTCCGGGGGATCCGTTATTTATGTGCCCCGTGCTCGATCGCCGCGGCGAGTGTTTTCGTCCGCGGTTAAATAATAAAAAGGCCGAGCTTTGGATTATGCGGAAAGCCGGGCGTGCTAAGGCTAAGGGAATAAGGCCAAATTCACGTTAGTCGTGAAAAGAACGCGGTTGGAATATATTTTCGACTTCTCTTCCCGCCGCGCCCCATCGTTTTGTAACTGTAAAACTTGAGTAAATCGAGTTGCGCGAAAAATTCCACACCCCGCGCGCGATAAAGTTTCCACCCGCCACCTAACTCGGTTGATTTCTCACTCAAGTCCGACTCCCGCGAAGTTTATACGATCCCACGATGCTCGAGAGTTCGCGGTTAAATGTAACCAGCGGTCATTGGCTGCATTATGGACAATCGATTTCGATGACGACGTAACGAGCAACGAGAAAATCCATAATTTGCTTGTTGAAACCCGATTGAACGTCGCGCGTTTCGATTAATTATTCAAATCAAATTATATCGGAGCCTCGCCATCGGGGGTTCAGGGATCAAACTGATTCAGCGCAGGGCTATGAGAAACACGAGCATCGTACGATAATAACCGAATTCGGATTTTTGTACGAGGAATAATCTCGCGATCCACCTTGACTTATCGACCGAAACATTGATCAAGCTGCAGGCAAAAAATAATGCATGCTGTATGAAGAAGCCTGACACCTTATTGAAACGTCGTGTCCCCTTGTATTCGTCTCTCCGCGCTCGAGTGGAATTTCCTTTTGTGTCTTGCGAATGAAGAAAAAACCCTACACAATAGCTTTTCTCAGACCCTCGCTCGTTGCTGCAGAACAGAATCATCGTTTCGGCCTTATTACAGGAGCTCACAGGGCCGGGGGAGGAAAGGAGGGAGAGGATAGGATCGGCCCGGTCGAATTTTCCGCTTCGATATATACAGGACATTCATGTGATTTGCCGATGCACAAGGAGAAAGGCGCGTGGCGAATAAGACGGTGGTAGGGTATATGGGTGGAGCTCGCGCGCCGGCTCGAGCAAGTGCGATATCGATATCGAAAGAAGTTATACGAGCCGTTGGTATACCCGGAGGGGCTGGTCGATTTCCAGCGGCTCGCCAACTCGGCCGCGTCGCGATCCAGCCTCGGCATAAACTTTTCCAACGAGATTATGCGCGCAGTTACATATGGGCGAATCGTAACCGACGTCCCGCTTGTCTGCCTCTGACGCGTCGTAAATTCCACACACACACACCGGTGCGGGAACATCGCGGCTTATTCCGTTATTTTTTTGGGACGCGCGCGCTCCCGAATTCGCGTGTAAATTTGAAACGATCGAATCGAGCGCGACGCGAATCCGCCCGAACGACGCGATACGAGCAAACCGGGTTTCAATCCACTCGCGCGATAAACTCGTCGGAGGGGATCGTTTTGATGGCCGGATCCTTTCATCTCGCGGAGCTGCGCAATCAATATCGCGGCTTTATCCGCAATGCCGAAACACCGTCTAGAGCTCAACGGGCTTTCGTTCGCGACTGCCCCGAAGATCCGCGGGGTCGAGCGACGAAAAGACCGGCAGCAAAAGAGTTGGCCACGCGTCGAACCGCCCGCTAGATTATCCGAGCGGAACAATCAAACTAGTTGATGGCCGGGCGGACGAAAGTGCGCATGTTTGCGACTGACGTACGTGCGGCACCTGCTCGTCTGAGAACGTTACATTACGGCCTCCGGCTCGCCGGTTCGTGTTAACAAAGGCATTCCGCCAGGATCCGTTCCGGGACGGATGTTTTGGCTCATTCGAGAGGCTTTAATCAAGCTCGAGCGCGCGTAACGCTATACACGAGTATTTTTGGACGCTGGCGTCGATTCAAGAAGACTCTCGTCAATTGGTGAATTATAGTTCGAGCGAATAATGATTATACACTCGCCTATAAGGGTACAAGCGTACGTACGGCGAGGGATAATGAAAGCCTTGATTATTTGTGAATCGAGAGACAATGCGAGCTTTTGAATGCGGCTCCTCTGCTCGAATAAATTCAACCGAGCGAATTCGTTCATTGTTTTGGAAGACTAATGGGCAACTGGGATGTATACCTGTGCGTATAATTGATAGAATTAGCCATACGGATAATTCAGGAAGCATATATGGAAGCTTATTCGACAGTATCAACGTTCGCAGCTCTTGGGCATTCTTATATCTTGAGCGGAAAAGCCCCGGACAAAATGTCGAAAGGGACGGAAAGTCACGGAGAAAGAAAATTCGGTTGGAATAGCTCGTTTCGCGAGAATGGCAGCCTTAGTTCATGTGCAAAAGGAGCGTTAAATTGGATCTACTCGCTGACTTGAGTGTGTACTAGGCGCAGTTTTTATCCCACTCTAACGAGCAGCTCGACGAGGCTCTCGCTCCATTTGACGAAATCTCGCGCGAGCAACTTACCTACTTACTTCTAGCTTTTCTCCTCCTCCTCCTCTCCTTTTTCCTCCCCGTATATACTCTGTGCTGGCTTTTAATCTCACGCCTGCTGAAAAAATAGCCAACTTTCGACGCGTCGTCGTTTAGTCGAGTATTATGTTGGACTTTGGACGACTTGAGAGGCCCTGCGAGAGTCGAGTTTTTTTCTTCTCGTCGTATATGCGCGTCCTCGACGTTCGCGAGTCGCCGTCTCGCAGGCTTATGAGTCGTTGATTGTGAATCAGCCTTTGGAATATATAAATATTATTCGTTTGATTATACTATTCTGATCGTACGTCACTTCGTCTCGTGTGTCAATATATACTGTCCCGAATAAATTGGTTTCCTTGAATCGAGTTATATCCATATTCGGGTATCGTGCGTCCTATTCTAGGTGTGTCAATATTAATGCCCGATCGGACACGTCATCATATTCAATTTCGGATATTGCCATGATCGATTGTGTTCAAATGTAACACAGCGTATAGTACAGCGGTTAAATATACCAAAGCGATCAATTATAATGTGGTAATTTCTAGCCGAGTACTCCGTGTTAATATCAAATGTTCCGGCCAACAGTGAGAATTCGAATGAAAGTTGATTTTAATTTTAATTAAAAACGATCAAAGCGAGTGGAAGGAAAATTAACATTGTCGAACGCGACAGTGCGCTTCAGCTGTATATATATATGCGGGAATCGCGATCTTTGTCAGAATCCATCTTTTTCTCGCGTCGTTCGCGAGATTATTCCGTCCCAGCGGAATCTTGATTTAATTGACTCCCCTAACAATTACTCCAAATCGATGGAAGAGCGATTTCTGGCCTCAGCTTTAATCAGCTTCTTGCCCCCGATAATTTCTTTTATCCGAGAAGCGCGGCAGCCACTGCACATTTCCCAGGTGTCTCGCGACTACCGCTCGTCTTTTTTACAATTGGAACCTCCGGCCCGACGCCTTTGTTATCTTCTTATCTAGTGGGTATTTAAAATTAGCTCGGGAGAATTTATCACAACAGAGCCGCGAGGGAGTCGCTCGTTGAAATACTGTAGCTGCTTTATCGGGATGAATTTTACTCTTTTCCTTTCCCACTCCCCCCATTGGTCCAGGAGAAATTTTCCAATAAAATGTAAATTCAATTCAAGGATTCGCACTCGTTTGTTTTATCGCTCCCCTCAGCTCAAATTGAAATCTTCAATTGGCCTTCGAAATATGGAAATGCAAATTGGAGGGAGTTACAGATGAATTTTCCACATGACTGAAGGGTATTGGATTTATTTCTTCAATACCTTCCTTGTTGGTCTCTAGTGGGAAGTAAGTCTTATAAGATCGAATAGTCTTGATATCAACATCTTATTCTATTTATAGAATCGGGAATCAACTTATTCAAGTGATTACTGTCAAAACTGAACCATTCATTATTTTCAATATGCAAACATTCGAGAATGTATCGCAACATCAATTGTATCAATCTGAACCGTTCGGTATATGAGTTTTTTCAAGTTTTTTCACGTGCACATCAAAATAGAACTTTTATTATTTTGTACATGAATTGTTCTTCCTCTAAAAATAGAAATTTTAGTTCCATCAGGATACTGAAATATATCCAATTAATCGAGGGTGGACCTCGAAAGAATATTCAAGATTTCATTGTACTCAATTCCATATTTATTGTATTATATTATTATTGGATTATTTTATTCCACAATTATTGTACCCAGAGAAAAATGTAAATCCTGAATTTCTAACCATCATTCAGGCAGAATATATTCACGATTACAGTGACTGTTGAGTTCATACCAAATGCACTTACCATAAACTAATTTGACTAAAATAATCATTTTCATGACAACACGCGGCAGTTTGATTGCTCAGTGCTGTCTACAGTTTCGTTCCTATATTATAAACGGTTTTTTACAACTTTACACGTATCTTTCTGCGCACCATGAGAACACCTTAGCAATGTTTCAACTATCGGGAGAGTATTTTCGTTGAATGAAAACAGCGATTGAAAATGAATGTCAAGCAAAATGTTTTTGCTCCCACGGAGAGCTTTGAACGTGTCGAGTATCGATTTTCGGATCCGAGCTTTTGTTATCATACTGGTGTGCTCAATGGTGGAGGGACAATTCTAGAATTCTTTTTCCTTGCAGCTGGAGAAATAATATGTATAGTATATTGATTCCGATCACCTACGGGTTTTTGGTACGAAAAATGTTAACTTACAACCTCGCTCGGATGCCTAATAGATCTATACTGTCGCGTGAAACTAAAAACGATCGCGATATGGTATTAAAACAATTGAAACAATCGAAACAGTTGGATCGGTAAATTCAGCCAATGGCACAGGATAAAGAGCTTGTGAAATTGTATATTTACAGATCGAGCAATCGGAAATTGGTGTGTGGAGTCAGTGTGTGATCGACAGGGGCGAGATGCTGGACGAAGGGAGTCCCAGTAGGAGAGGCCCGGGGGCTCGCCTTGTGTTCGACTCGATGTGATATGGACCCCGAGTGAAATGCTGCTGTCACTAGGGCAGCGATAGCGGCGCGACAGCTTCTCCGGCCGTGTGATGGTGTCGGGGTGGTGCCCATGCGTGCCCTTGGGCCGGCGCAGCACATCTCCCTCTCAGCAGCAGCAGCAGCAGCCGCAGCAGCAGCTGTATCACATGCCCTATCAGCAGCACCAAAACTCCCAGCAGAAGAGCAACAACCGGCGGAGCAGGCCGTTCAGCATCAGCGCAGCCACTGACCGAGCCGAGATGGTGCAGATGTTCTACTACGAGAACCGCGGCAAGTGCTGCAGGAAGCTGCTCAGATACAACGGCTACCCCAACAAGGTTCGTCCTCGCCTTCAATTTATCCTCGCCCTGTCCTTTATAAGGGCCTGTCGATCCACGCGTTTGTCGTGTTTTCAATTGGCAAACATTTTCTTCTGATCAGACTGGCATATTCGATCTCGTTACGCTCACTTTACGATTGTTGTCGAGGATATATTTATTTTTGCAGTGCATGAGAAATTTGTGCTGTTGAAAAATTGACCATTGAACGTTATTTCGTGCTGTAAAGTGCGATTCATGTGTGAAACTTGATTCCTATATACCCGTAAGAAAAGTCACCTAATTTTTGGTGAGTCAATTCACTCGTGAAATATGATGAATAACTTGGATTTTAAAATTGAAGTAGTTTTCTGGAAAATAGATTTTGTGAGCGGCAGATACCCTCAAGCCACATGGAAAAAAAGTTTGTCAGGGTTTGCCATATATTTTTTGTTTCAAAGCTTAACGATTAAAACAGGTGACGTGGTCTCATGTGTTATTCATAAATCCATGTAGTAATCCAGTATTTATCTCGCGTTTTTATACGTGAAAAATGAATAGCTTTTTCATAAATTTCAAATTGTCTTTTTTTCATCGATGTTATGCGGTGAGATGGTTCTGCTTTAGATAACACCAACGTTTATCTAGAAGAAGAGAATTTTCTGCGAAAACTCGAGTCGAGCACCCGTTCTGTCGTTAGAGACTACTGTAGGACATCAGAGACTGTCGAACACAAGAAGACACCATGCCATTGAAAATTCGTAATTAATGATTTTTCCCCAGATTGCACGTAAATCGGGTTAGCTCTTTGAAACGAAGGTGAATAGGATCGTGAGAGCCTTGCAATATTAACTCTGCAAATCTAGAGATACTGCATGGGCGCGTGCGCGCACGCGCGAGTTCAGTTCGACGCGCTTTCCTATTTCTGTGTTTGAACGCGTCGGAATTTGGCCCCTCCTCGCGGCCCGGTATAAACTCGTGTTGGCAAGTCGAGTTTGCGCTTGTAAAGGCAACGAGGCCGTGTAATCACGAAAGTAATTCGGTTTTGTTCGCGCGCGCGCCGAGTTAGTTTGGATGAAAAGGTGGGCTCGTAATCGAAAGCGAAGAGGAAAATTTACGCGAGCGCCAAGTGCGCGAATTTGCATAATTTACCACGCGTATGTGCACTTGTAATATTCACCCGGTTGCGACAGCGACAATCACTCTGCGCTTCAGGAATTATGAAAAATTCAAATGAGAAAATTCGCGGGAGAATGCAAAGTTGGTCGTGAAAAGAAAGAAAAAGGAAACAAAAACGAAGAAGCTGTCTTTTAATTAGGCTTCAGTCCACGTCAAACGTTACTCTTATCTGATAAATACTCCTCGGTCACTCATTTCCCGAGATGTATTTCACTAACTATAGGAAACCACTCGAGATTTTCGCTGGCACTTATGGAAGTGGTTTGACCGAATAGATAAAATCTGCAGTCATATTGATCTAACGTTTCGATTGCTTGGAACCATTATCGTATTTTTATCTAAAGAATGTCGGAGACCAAAGTGTGAGTTGATGCCCTGATAAAATCTTCGCTCGTTGATCGAGCTAGCTTTCGTTAGATTGCTCAAGTTGATCGTGTGATATAGAGTTCTCCAGACAATGGCATACGTAATTCAGTACGCCTTTGAAATTCGGTTCCCAATTCGCTGACTAGTGTGTTTGTTCAGAAAGGATATATCTGCTCACGGGAGATGGTTAAATATTGAAACACGAGAGGCCGACTGCGAAACGCGATAAATAATACGTGTATAAAAGTGAAAAGGGATTTTGAATGCGAGCCGCCGAGTAAGGGCCGTACAGGCGATTCGCGCGCCGTTCCAAGAACTTCATTTGGCCTTTTTCGCGCGCAAGCCAATATCTATAAAAACGACCGAGCATTAAATTTCTCAATAGCCGACTTTGGAGGCTGCGCCGCGGTGCAGTTGAGCGGCCGTTAGTATATACCGCGCGCCGGCCGGGCCTATACCTATATGCACATCGATCGCATACCCGGATTGCGCCTCTAGGCGATGGAGTCCGATTTTCAATAGCCCGCCCGTGTATACACGCGGCCGCACGTTCTCACACGCACACACGAGCCACCGTAAAAGACTCGCGTAATGGGAAAGTTTTCGAGAATCCTCTTTCTCTCTCTCTCTCTCTCTCTTTCTCTCTGAGGGAGAGGCAAACTTGGCCGAGTCGCCGGGGAAATTGCACTTTATTGGCCCGGACCGCCGAGATCGCGATTCCGCCAACTTCCAGCCCCCCGTTCCTTCGCCCCCCCCCCCAGCTGATGGGCTACACTGAATCCGTTCGAATAACCGCTACGCGGCTGCGGATTCCCCCGGACTCTTTGCCCGCTGGTTGTTCGGCACTTTCGCTTTTTGCGCCGCCCTTCCCCCCGGCGCGGCGGGTCTATCTGTACATGTGTGTCAGCCGCGCGCGTTCTCCCGCCCTCCCACCACCGACCGAGCGCGACTCGCGACTATCTGCTTTTTCGCGTGTTTGTTTGCCGTACACATCAGATAGGGGAGACCGGGGCTAGTTGACGCGTTTTTTACATTTATGCTTGTAGCTTCCACCCACACAGTAGAAATAAAGATCTAAACCTATCAACTGATAGTACTCCAGTCAAAGATCATGCTAAAATTTGGTTTACTGAGATATAATGAGTAGTTCTTTTTAAATAATTCATTTTTCATCGAGTAATTTTTTGGTCAACTGACCCCATGTACGGGGTATTTTGGCGTCTATGTCGGGGCAATTTGGCGGTCATTAATTCACATGAAATTAAACCGAATAGAATAAACATGAACTATATTTTCTCGAAGAATATCAACATTATTAATCAAATACAATACTTTTCGCAACAATTTTAAATTATTATCAATAATTTCCCAAATAAATAACAATGAACAAACATATTTACAAAATCTTCAACTATTTTGACACTCACTGCAAACATATAGTTTTGTCACTCTGACGCACTTTTCATGTGCCCATTTTTTACACATTAAACATTGATTCCACGATTCCCTGTGGATTTCAGAAAAAAGTTCTTCACAAACTGAGCAAGATGATTCGTTTCCTTCCAATTCAACTCTTGCTTTCTTAATACATTTTCTGTCCAACGTTCTTTTTGGTTTGGAGTTTACTTTTTTTGCAGCAGGTTTTGTTTTTAAAGCATCTGATTTTTTTATTTTAGATTGCTTATTACTTTCACGAATCATCTTCTCCTCAGCAAGTTTATTTCTCACTGGAGAATCAGTCAGAACAGTTGATGTTTTCTTCCTCCTTTCGAATTTTTTTTTTCCGAACGCTTGCTTTAGGAAGTGGTATAACCTCTGCTACGGGGTTTTCCCACTTATTTGATATAGAATTATGACTATTACCTCCAATTCCAGTACTTTTCTCACAACTTGAACTCTCAGTAGCTACAGTATGGACATTGTCGATAAGTTTTTCAGTATCTGGAGGACATTCTCTGTCTGTGACGTATGCTCCCATAAAATCATGGTCTTGAAAAATTCGATTATTATATGGACTAATCCCTGTAGATTGAAATCCAGCTACAATATCATTTGTTGTGATTGCGAGAGGCATAGCCAATTTCTCTATTCCTGGGATATCGTAAATCGTCATGGCTTTTCCTGGATGATTGGTCATCCAATTGTCACTATGTTTATTAATGTACTTTTTCAAAGGCCCGTAGACGCTCTTATCGAGAGGTTGTAATTTGTGCGAACAATGGGCTGGAAAAGACAACATAGTGATTCCGTTTTCTCTTGCATAGTTTATCCCTTCAATACTTAAATGAGATCCATGATTATCTAATAAAAGCAAGACTGGTTTCTCTTTGGAACATCTGGTATGTTGAACAAAAAACCTTAAATATTCACAGAACAATGTTTCGTTCATCCATCCTATTGCTATGTAAAATCCTATTGCTATCCTATTGCTATGTATTGCTTGTGATTATCAATTCTTTACGTATTTCGCGTCTTTCTGCCTTGCGAATATACGTGCGAACCATCTTTATTGAAGAATTCTGCAAAAATTAGTTTTCATTGTAAACGACAATGTGCCCCCCAAAAAAAACGCCAACTAGCCCCAAGGGTCCACAAAAGTTTAACATGAGATTATTTATAATTAAAATGCATTGTTTGAAATTTCTTTCTTACTGATTATGAAGATTGAAGGTTTTACTACAGAATGCTATATGAATAATAAGGTTCACGGATATTATTTATAGTGAAAGTTATTATTCCCTTCAATTATGAAAAATTACTTTGGGTATACGAAAACCCAAAATCTCACCTCTTGTCGCGACAAAGGCAGCTATCGGACTGAAACTCACAGCATATATACAAAACAAAGAGTTGATCATGTGGTATATATGTTGTGATGCTATATATATGATAGATTACGAGATATAGCCATTGCGTCAACTTGCCCCTGTAGCCAACTAGCCCCGGTCTCCCCTACTGCACGGGCCGGGGCGCCGGGGACTATTAGAACGCCGGAAGCTTTTTGTCCTTGTATCGGAGCCGATTAATCTGCCAAGTTTCGCCGGGCAAAAAAGTCAGCCCCCGCCCCGGTGTAGCAAATGAGCCGAAAAAATTGCCGCGAAAGAAACTCCGGCTCCTGGTGTATTTACCCGCGTGTTTCAATCCGAGAGGATTACTTTATTGATGAGTTTCCCCCCGAACGGAGCGGGGCAGAATCTACTCCTCTATAGTCTGATTTTATTGATTGTTCGCTGAACTGCAATTCCCATACGTCCAATTCAATTTCCAGCGAGTTTTTCCTGTTTAAATTTCACGCTGTTGCGGACACCGAACGATGCGTTATCGATTTTTCTCCCCTCGCTCCTCGGGACGTATCTAACGAGATCCCGGCGCGTCCGATATGGCTGATAATAACCTCCGATGCAATTAATCAAGCGATCGCGAATCTAATTCTCATTTGCTCACGCGTATACATCCATCACTTTTTCACTCGAAATTTCGTTGTGGCTCTGCTTGGTCAAACACGAGCGCGTACGATCATAAGTAAGCTAGTTGAAGTGCTCTTTGACCACCATCAATAGAGTCAAGCGGCTTGCACAGTCTATCCCCGAGGGGATACGCGGCTTGCACTGGATCTACTTCTCCTTTGGGGAAACGGCTTGTGTAAAGGTCTGTCCTTCCGGCTTCGTTCTGCCTGATCGCTCGAGAGTACACTGAAATTACGAGCTCCCGAAAAACATCCGAACAAACGTTTCTCGCCCGCGCGCGAGCCCATGTAAAATTGTAAATCAAAGCCTGTAGCCCCGAAAAGGGACGAACGTTTCGTTCCCCCTTTTCAAAGTCTTTTCAACCGTTTTTTTTTTTTGCGTGAGGTCGGATGGACCAGTGTCCTAAATTCTTTTTTCCACGTGTGTGTCGACGGAAAATCGAGTTCGATCGCTGCAGCTCAACACAAAAGAATACTATTGCATAATGTAGTTCAATAAACGTACTGAGGATGATTATATTTACTCATGCGGTTGTCACCCTTACTTTGCTCGGCTGGCGACGAATTCACGCTCGGGCGAGAATCAACTCTTTTCCACTGCAAAATAATTTAGCATTGGGAACAATTCTATTCAATTCAATTCTCACTAACAAATGGACTTGAGGTCTATATTATATCAAACAATGGAACAATTTATGGAAATCAGTTTCGCTAAAAAATGTTGTCTCGACGATTCCTAAAAGATTTGATTCATACATGTATCATGAAACTAAATAATTTAATAAACAATTTTTCATACTTCTGCATTGTTTTCCATGTACTTTTGTGAAGTGTTTTTAATGTTATTTATGGAGGACAACAAATTTTTATAACTTGCAACTGTATTTTATAATCAGCAATCATTGAGGTAGGTGCGGAAAATCAGTTCGAGGTCTATCTGTAGATGACGAAAGACACAAAATCTTTGTTTCGTAAGTCCCGTGTTTTCCACACAAAGCCTCTTTGAGAAAGTATACCGTTAACGCGATGAAAATCATGGAGCTTGAAGAAAATTCACAGTTCCTCCAATTGTAAGTTGTATCCAATTGGTACGTTCAATGTGACCGTCGCCAGTGATAATATTTCTGTCATGGCAATAATCGATCGAGAAAGGAGGTTTAAAAATCCCGTACAAGTCCCGGCTCGTCCGACTCGATTGGGCTTTAACGCGATCGGGAAGAAACGAAGGAGACGGTCGAGGGCAGCTGATAAATCGAGTGCTGCAGCATTCGAATAAGCATTATCTCGAGCCTAAAGTGGAAAACGGGGCGGCGCTACTCGAGGCATCGCGGAAGCGGGGGCGAGTTGTCCAAGTCACGTCTGGGCCATAGCCGTGGAACTGGGCTAATGCCCCCCGGAGAGTTTCGAAACTCTTTCATATCTCGAGCGCACGCGGAATTCCCTTTCAATAACCGTTATTATTCTGGCCGAGACCATTTATTATACCGCGCGCGCGGCTGTGGAATGGCCGTGTCGCTGGCGGTACGTCGCTCGCGACTCTTCTCTTATCTTCTCGCCAGAAATATTCCACCTCCGTCTCGCCGCGAGCAGCTCCTTTCATTCATTCCGTGAAAAATCGATCCTGCAATTTTTCTCCGCGCCGGCGGCTCTCTCTCTCGCCCGCGAGAAGATGACGGATTTTCATTTCGCCGTGGTAATGGGCTGCAGGTTGGCTCTCTTTCTACACGTCGCCCCTCCTTTTCTTCGCGATATCCCCGCGAATCGGATGTATGTCTTTCGCGGTGTATTGGCATTGTAATTTCGGATACTGCACGAGGGTATCGGGCCGCCGCGGTTTTACATTTTAATTCTCCTCCCCCGTCCCCGGAGCCGCGAGTGAAGGATTAGAGTGGTGCACTCAATGTAATTTGCATCTGCTAAAGACTTCCAAAGAAATCTCATCAAGCTACATAAGCGTCGCGAACACTTTTCAAAACTTGCCCCGGCGACACACTTCGAGCAAATTTATATTTGATAGGGGAAGCCACTTTTATCAGCTGTAATTCAGTTTCCATCTACTCTTGTACCTTGCGGCTCGTTATTCCCCCGGCAAGTTTAATATGTCCGTAATGTGGGGAGGAGGCTCTTCGGCCGGCACACACCGAAATATCCATTACCTCCTTCTGGTCACATGAAAAATTCAAAAATTTCGTAAATCACCAGGAGTATCAGCGCGGGCCAGTTTGCATTGTAATTTCGTGGAATGAACAGTATAATACCCGCGCGGGAAGAGTGAAATTTCCCGCTGTCGCTCCTCCCGAGCTGGGGGGCGGAGCCATTAAGCGAACCCATCGTCGGATACGCATCTGAGATTTTTTCATCCGACCGGGGGACACCCGGGAGGTCGGGTGAATTTTTACGAGCTCGGTAATCGGTTGGCTCGTGAGCCATGCGTCGCCCACCGTAAAACTGCACTGAATAGAGGCTCGAGCCGTCAGCGGAGCTCACAGGGTCGCGCGCGCCAGCTCGTTTGATGCGCGCCCGCGATTTGCTTGAGGCAATCCTGACGCAACGCTGATCCTCCCACACTGTGCCCGTCGTTGCCACTGTATATGGACCCTTACTCGCCCTCGCTACATCTCTGTACAGCCGGCGTTCAGATTGGCGAACGCTACGTTTTTACGCTCTGTTCGATTTACCTAATACTATTCCGGCGAGCCGACTCTAGCTGCTTTTATTTATCTCACTATACGTGTCGCTATACGTCTGCTTGTCGGTCGTTCGATGCCGCAAAACTTTCTCATCGAGCGAGAGATGCTTGGCACGCGTATCAAATGTTACTTTTAATCACTTGTTCCGAAATATAAAGTTGAATTGGTCAATCGATGGTGAATACTTGAAAAAATAATACTTACCTTTTATCTAATTTATGAACAGTGGGTGTTCTCAACATATTGGAGGAGAATACTGTTTTAATGTGATTTCATAATTGAAAATGTATAGTTTCTATGTTCTACTACGCCTCTTCAATTGTTTCACTCGAATAATACAACCCTCCGTTTGGAATTTTTTATCGCCACTGAAAAGCCGAGGGAATTCATATTTACAAGTATACGCCTGTAGTTGTGCAGAAAAAATAGAAGAAAAGAATCTCCTGGCAAGAAGAATTAATGTTGAATAACAGTGCGCCCAATAGAAATGTGAAATGTGTGCTTTTTATACCTACCAATGATGTGTATGTGGGTCTTCACTCGCACGGTGTGTGGAGTTGCTGAATTTCAAACTTTTTCGCCGTGGAAATAATGTTCTTCTTTTTCGTTGGCAAAAAGTATATACACATGGAGATACTTTTCACTCGATTTTTTTTCATTCGCACTGCGGACTAGAGTTTATTGTAGGACAGAATGTATGCTGGCCAGAGGTGAATTCGATGTTTTTTTTCAAATTTTTTTAAATTCATTCGCTTCCCTCTGGGAAAAAATTATACGTTTATTTGCTGGCGATTGAAATTGTTTCGATGCAACGCTTGAAAATATTCTATTCCTACGTGAAATGCTCTACAGTTGTATATTTGTGGCTTTAATTTAATGACTGGTGAAACTGAAATACCCGTGTTAGCTTCGACAATTCCGTTTCACAAAAATTATCATCAAAGTATTTGGGAGATTATTTTTCTATTTTCCATATAAAACGTGATGGCCTGTAAGGTGAAGCCAATTAACACGTGATTTGATTGGTTTAAACGTAAGCACGTGGCACGAGTGAGGTATAGATATAGATATTAACCGTGGTTAACAGCTGTAGAAAAACTAGTTTTGGGTTGAGAAGATAAATTTTCTTCGGTTACGGTTTCAGTTTTGAGGTTGTAACGACCAAATTATTTTTAGAATCTGAATAAAATACGAACGTAGGTCCGAAAAACGCTCATATTAGAACGAATAAATTGATGAATTAATTTATTCATTCTAATATGATAACAAAGAGATTATTATCCATGAAATTTATTATATTATCCAGAAGTCAAGAGCAGGGCGTCTAAATAAAGCTAGTAATAACGAAATTTAGATGGGTACGGAGGTAGATAGTTTCCACAGCGTGGCACGCGAATGGTAGCAAAAATCGCGGGAGACTCTGTACACGTATATATAGGGGAAGGCTTGTCAAGGGAATCCCATTTACGTACACACAGCCCGGCGAGCGTTACACACTCCGTATCATCGTTGGCTTCTGCAAATTGTGCTCGCACTCAAAGAGCAGGCTCGCGTCACTAGGGCTCGGCCCGGCCTCGGGTGATGCGCCGCCATAACTTCCGTTTGATGTCCTCTCCGGATGAGCAGTAGCTGCGAATGATCGGAAGCTCCGCTCCGTCGGAGCTAATCAGACCCAAGAGAATTTCAAAGTCACGCGCGATCTGCAAGCCAAAAGCATCCTAAACGAATCTCCGGTGTGCAATTTTTTTTTGCTCTTATTTCTCAAAATCTCGACGCACGCTACCGTGTGACGAATGTTTTCCCGAAACTGATTGGACGCTTCTGATTTTTTCAAATCTCGTTTCGCGCAACCGTGTGACGAATGTTATTCCCTACCTGATTGGACGATTCGGATTTTTCCCTCTTGTGATTGGCTAGTTAGTCGGCGCGCATTCCGATCGGATTCTCGTTGCGATAATGATTTGTTGTTAATTATACTTCGTTCCAAATACGAATGATTTTATTTTGAATGTTTCTTCTGTATATGGTCCTGCAGGTAATACGGCCACCCGCTTTTATTATATGGTATAGATCGTGTTGGTCGTGATAGGTTCGATCCTCGATTCTTGTAGCACGTAATATTCTTGTACGTATTGATACATAAAAGACAACATCTTACAATTGTGCCTGTTTTAAAACTTTTTTTTTGTGATGGAGCAAAAACATTTTATTTCAGCAAAACTTGGAAGCTTTACTTCTAGCCAACTCTAATATAATGGCATAAAATCGAAGTATTTGAAGCGTTCTACGAGGTCCTGGTGAAACTTTTGTCCTCCAACATACTTTTCCATACATTAGAACGGGGTCAACGTGTTTCTGGGACTATGCGGATGAAACGGCCGTCTCACATCTTACTCCATATAATATTTCCCAAAGGGGTCGTTTCACTAGCATAATCCGGGAAAAATGTTGACGTCATTTCAACGTATGAAAAATTATGTTGGGAGAAAAATCCCACCGGGACATCCTACAGAGCCCATGGAATACTTCAATTTTACGTCTCTGAACATTTCGAACACTCGTTTTGTTTATGCGATTCAAATCCCCAAAGTGACCGTTTTACCTGCATTTGCTGAGAAAACGGTCGTTTCCAAGGCATTTTCCATTCGCGCCGAAAAAACGAATGAATTTTTCGTATGGAAAAAAGTTCACGCACAATGAATGACAACCGGGAACGATCGTCCGAAAAGAATTTTTCAGATAAATTCAAGTCGAATCACCGGCGGAGACGCGTCGACTGGAAGAATCTTCATCAAGGTTGTTTGTTGCGTCGTCACGAGCTCCCCCGGCCCACACCATGTCTCGGCACGAAAGTCACCCGAGAGAAATTCGCCGAAACGTATATTGACGCGTCAAGAAGGCTTGTTTCGGATGATCGATGGGGAATTTTCTTATGTATGAGCTGTGTGCATCGGTTATGCGGCGCGGCACATCTTATTGGCGTTAAGCAAAATCTCCCCCATAGTCATCGCGTCTCGGGGCCAAATCGAATCATCTGATTCCCAGGTGGCGATACCCGGGCTGTGGCGAATTCGAGGGAGCAGTTCGTATATACACGAACCGCACGCACCCGTTTCGATTTGCTGTTTCTTCCTTCGCTCCCTCCGGATCTCTCTCTCTCTCTCTCTCTCTATTCCTCTCGCGAGAACGACGTTACGCCGTAATAACCGCGACTCCACTAGAGATAGAGAAAGACAGATAGATTGTCCCTCGCGCTCTCCTCCCCCCGCGAGTCTGCTCTCGAACGAGTCGGGGCAAAATTACGATGGCAAACAGCCGATAAAAAACTCCTCTGCCGCGCCGAGCGTCTGCCACCGCCGCCGCCCCCCGCACGTCCGCTGCTTACTCCACCAAGGAGATTTATCTCATCGACTATGACATCCGCTTATAGAATGGGCCTGCGAGAGAATTTCATTACGCCGCGCGCGCGACTCGTCGCTTCTCATTCGACTGAGAAACTTGATTCGCTTTGGGCTGATCAAGCATTCGTTAATTCGCGGGGAAGATCGAGTGTTATTATGAAGGAAGCCGAAGGGAACAATGCGATTTCAAAATGATTACTTGTACTTTTGTAATTATCCTTGATGCCCGGTAAAACAAATCGGTCGGATCAGCTCGGGAAGAACAACGCTAGAATACCTATACAGAGGCGCGAGATGGGTCGAAGAGTAGTGGCCTACTTCCGAGCTTATCGTGGGAAACGCATCGAGTCGGAAGAAAGAATAAAACTCGTTTCTCCTCTGAGCCTCGATTCATTGAATTTCGAAGAGGCTTTTCACGCGAGCTGGCGTTTACAAAGCAACGCATATATATGCATATATTATATATATATATACCGTACTTTTCATTATTTTCTATTTAGCTTTATTGACATATTCGCGCATGGTTCATTCGGTATTCATGTAAAATTAATGGGGTATGAGGATTGTTCAGCGAGCCGTAAATTCGATAAAGGTATTTATTCCCCGGCCTGTTTATAGCTGACCGTTGGCGCGCGTGCATTCGATATATATTCACGCGGGCGGGGTGAGCGGAGAAGGGAGGAGGGAACGCTTCGAAACTAGTGTAAGTGTGAACGCGAGCGGGTTTTTACCCTGTAGTGTGCGCCATTCAACTTGACGAGCTTTTTGCGACGCGTGTCTCGCGTTTCCTTTATAACCAACCCCCCCACCTCCCTCCATCCCCAGATCTAAATCTCTGTCGGGCTTGTGCGAATGAAAAACACCACCGCAAAATAAAGGAGAGCTGCGCGCGCGCGGTAAAATCCGCGTTCTTTCTCGAGAGGAGAAATTAGTTTTGCTCGGGCCCGGCGCGTCAGGACCGGAAAGCCGGATGTGTCGCGGGCGTCGAGCTGCTCTCGGGCAGGAGGTTGGGGTGGGTGAAAAACAAAAATTTCCGAGAGATAGAGAGAAAAAGCAGTCGCCGCCGTCGCCGGGAATTTTAATCCATCACGAGAGCATTACGTCGCGTGATTAACGAGCGGCAAGAGGGGCTCGCAACTTTTGCGGACTCGCTGCAGCGCTCGACGGGGCCGCTGCCAGACGCGGATCACCGCTCGCCGCCGACTCGCTTCCGTCAAGTTACGTTGCGAGCTTCGACGTCGCGGTTCGGGAACACGTGTTTTTTTTTCGTCCTACCCGCCTGGTGTATATATACGGCGCCTCTCCAACTCGTCGCAGTTGCGAAAACTCGGATGGGTTTCCTGCCACGTAATGCTGATCTCGATTTATTTCGTGAAGATTTTGTGCTCTAGCGAATATACTCGACATACTCATCGTCTAGCAAAAGATAGGCTAATAAGTAGATACTTATGAAACCACTGTTTCAATGACTTCTACTACCTGCTTTTCTTTACTTCTTTTCATATTTCACCTTGTTCACTTTATCACAATAACCGATTGTAATGGTTCTCATCCCTTCATACTTAGCTACGCTATTGAATTCCCAATCTCACCACAGCCAAATTTTCGAAAAACCCTCAGGAGCTTCAGTTACCTCATTGACTTGGAACTTTCGCTAATGCGGAGAAATACCGCGGGGACACGAACCTCGATGAGTCTCCTCCGCAGGTATACAATACGCCTTGCCCTTGCCGGACGTTCGCTCCCGAGAAGCGGGGCAAACGGTTATATAATCCAAGGAGCCGTGCTGGCCGCTTTGGAAAGGCGCATTGGCACTTGTTCGCGAGCAATCAGCCGCGGACAATTTGCAGTTATATCCGCCCGGGGCGAATTCGCGTAGTGGCGCGCGGCGCATATCCCGGTATACGCGCGCCCGGGGTGATTAATCGCGAGCGAGCTTTTCTCGATGATCAATGTGGCGCGCGCGCGGCTGCGAGAGCCGTGTCGTCCGCCTCCCCCGCCCGCGCGCACTGGCTGCGTGTCGCGCGTTTCGGCCCGCTTTAACAGGTTATTAACGATCGCTTTGCTCCCGACAGCTTTCGGATTTCCGCCCCTGTCGCGCTCCTCCTTTGACTGCGTGCCCCTTTGTCCGATTTTACCCACGTGGCTGTCGGGGCCGGATTTTTTTCCAATTGGAATGCGCGCGGCCTGGACACGCGAGGCGGGGACAATGTGCTCTCGGCGGGGGGGGAAAGGTCACGCGGCGGCCTCTATTCCTCTTTTTTTCCCCCTCTCGCGGTCGCGCCGACGCGGAATTACGAGATAGAGGTTAATCATTGTCCGCTCGCGCGGTTGGAATTGGATGGGAAAATGTTTTCGAATTCGCTGCTTCTTTTTCGTTCTCCCCGTTGGAATTGCCGAGCGCGCGCGACAACTCGAGCCAAATACTTCTCTCGCTTGAGCGTTGATCCGCGCGATATACACGTACGCACGCGCGCGCTAACGTTGACTTCGAGTTTTTCAAAGTTGCCGCGCTGATTTGATTAAAATTGAAATTGAAAATATCCATCGAAGGAGATGATGCATTTTCCAGGGAAAATCTCTTTCCTCGTTCGTGCACGTATATACTTACGCGTCGGCGAGAACAGTTTTTTTTTGCTCCCATCGAAAAACCAATATTGAAAGTTCGCAAGAAGCCGAGTGAGGGCCGGGTAAATGAAGTTTCCCGTTGGCGCGGGGAATGCGCGCACGCTCGCGCATACGAGTGCTGTCGTGTTACGGAAAGAAAAAGGAGAATACCACGCGTATCGGGGGGAAAGTTGAGTGAGGGTAACGACTGCTGGGAGGATGGTCGAAGATAAGAGCCGTTGCAATCGAAAGAAATGGAACTCCATGCAGAAGGGACGCACGAATACTCGGTGGGACGTGGATATACGCAAGGGGAAGCTATTCTCCCCGAGCCGAGGCAAATACAAAAATGACAATTCCAAAATGGAAGAACCAGGGGGGGGGCTCGACCCTGTATTCGCGTATATATATGAAAATTCGCGTGCACGGCTACAGACTCGATTCAATTTTTCCCTGTAACGTTTTCTGTCGAGAGAAGCGCATTGCACGAAATTTCGACGATTGTCTTTGTATTGTATGCGCCTGCGTACGTCATCGACGGGTTTTCCCATTAATAACTCGATTCGGATTGCCGCGAGTTATCCACGTGGTTCTGACGCGTCGTTATAGATTCGAACGGTTTGAATGTTAATGCTCGCGCCGAGGCCTTTTAAGCGATTTCATTATTAATGTTTACGTGACGGAGTTGTGAATGCAGCACAGATTATCGACTCGGGTACACTCCCGGGAATGTCGACGTGATCGGAGTCGCATTATCAGCCCATCGACAGTTCAAAAACAGCAACGCCACAACAATAAGCTCGTTCGAGAGCCGGCCCGAAAAACAAATCGACCGGAGATGCGCGAACGAAGCCTCGACGCCGTTCATCAGGAACGACGCTAATAAAGGACGAGGAGTAAACCGGAGAAGAGCGAACTCGAGGCTGCAAAGAGTCAACAGCTGACGCGAGTATTCCGCCGGCGGGGCGAGGAAACAGTGGCTTCGGCGCTCGTGGATATAGCCGGAACTAGCCGAGCGCGGGGGATATCCCAGGGCGGAAAAGCTCGAGCGCGTACCCATGGCAACGGGGATCACTACAACCCGGCGAGAAAGCCGCGCCTTCGCTCGCAGATGATCATCATAATGTAATGTATCCCGACCGACGAGGCCTCCGACTCCAAAAGCTCGCTGTCGACGAGTGGCCGCGTCCACTCGTGGTTTCTGTCACGCATGTGGCAACCGGCGAATCGATCTGGATTCTCGTGAATTGCAGCTTACCCCGTGAGATATACGCATTCTTGCACGGGCAGGTGCTTTTGTCTCTTATCATATCCCGGTGCGTATGTTTTTTTCCATGCCACGTTCGGTACGCTATACCGAGTCCGCTGGTATACCAAGTGCGGGTTCATCATCGTCGGAGAGGGACCGACGAGACAGATTTAATCCCGTGGATCTCTCGCTCATATATAGCTGGGAATGCGACATGTGACTCTACAGCATCGCGGAGAAACAGGAATATCAGCCGAGCGCTGTATATACTGCACGTATATATACCTGACGAGGAGTGCGGACTATCGGGAATCCCAAGGAAAGCTTCGGAATCCGCTTAGAGCTAAAAAATGCCCCGGAAGACATGGAAAACGCGTTAGCCGAGACTATCCGAATTCCAGATATATATACTCGACACACCGGTTCGCTATCGGCGCCCCTAATTTCCAGCCCGCGGCCACTCGCGAATATCTCACCCTCGCTCGGCCACGTATACATATACGTCGGCTTGTTTCAAAACGCGCGCGGCTGAATTCGATCGTGCACCGACGGCTGGTCGGTTTGGCGGCCGGTCGGGGCTGACGACACCACCGCTCGCCAGTCGGCTGCAAAGAAAACAGCTCCCGAGTGCTTTACTCGTAGGAAAAGCGAGTCTTTGAGCGCGCGCACGCCCTAACACACACGGGTACGCGAGGTGCCGATCAATAGCTCATTATCGTTGGCCTGGTACATGCAAGTCGTCGCCCAGTGTACGCACTCCAGTGCCCGGACATACGCCGGGGAAGGAACTCGAAGTTTTGGATTAACCGCGGGGTTGACGTCGCGTTCTTGGCTCGACGAGCGCGACGACTTTTTGCCTATATGTAGACCGAACAAAATATGCACTGTCTCAAGTTGAATCCACTCGTCGCATCGTGAGATTCATTCGATGCGCAGATGCTATTTTGACGACGAGTGGATTTCAATATTACTGAAAATGAATTCTCCATCGAGCCTTTCCGATAAACGCTCGGAACATTCGCGAATTGTTTTCAAGGGTTTACATCTTTTTCATATCTTAGAATCAACAAGAATCATGTAGTACATCAATGGCTCGAATAACAGTCGTTGAGCTTGAAATTATGGCTGTAGTAATAAAGTTTTCCTGTGATATTCGTATATATCATACAAGCTTTATTATTATAGTACTTATTATAGTGTAAATTTAGTTTAGTTTAGCATAGCCCGACGATTGTACGCTTGCGACAAGCGATGTCGAATCCGGAGAACCATCTCGGAAAGTTTTATCATGGTCTGTGGCGTAAAACGTCTTTATGTCAGTATATACCACGAGAGCTGATTTTTTATTCTCCATTTCGCTCGGCGACGCTGGATTGTATCATTCTCCGGAAAGAACATACTATCTGCTAGTGTTCAACGTCTGCATCGACAATGGGACGTCTCGTATGCGTCAGTGACGTCCTGTCTTGTATAGTATGCATAATGTCATTGTTCATTAATGCATATATACATGAATGTCAAGTTCCATTGTTCTCTAACAGTTGGAGAATGGGAAATCTTTATGGCCCGTACGTATATATGGGTCTGGCAAACAATTCGCGTAACGCATGAATATTCCGTAATATTAATGGACATCGTTGTACTCGCACCACACGTGCGATTCGAAGAATCCATGAAATTCGCCAAGCAAGCCGGGTTATAACCGAATCGAGTCCGAGATAGAGCCAAGTCAAAACATGGGCCTTGAAATCCGAAAAAAAAGAAACTGCGCGAATGGCGCAAATTGCGAATAGGGAAAACATCGTGGGAGCGTTGATTTGTCGCCATTGAATACTTCTTCAAATGGAAAACACTCGGCGGGGGCATCGGAAAATGCAAATTCCAGCATCTCTCCGTCGTTGTTGAGTGGCGGTTCGCTGCTCGGTTTCTGGGGGGGGGGGGGTCGAGCGACACTGCAAAGCGCGAAACTAAATTCCGTGGCGCGGAAAATCCGATCGGAGCAGCTTGTCGCCCGGGCAACAATGGCCAAGAGGAAAAAACCAAGCCCTCGAGCGATGAGCCTCGGCCAGATGCTGGGCTACGGAACAAGCGTTTGCCCCAAAGTATTGAAATAACCGCAGCTCGTTCTTTCGTTGTCCAACTCTTTCTCGTCGTTGCTGTGACCCTCGAACGAGTTTGCTTGTGTGGTGTGTGTGTGTGTGTGTGTGCGGGCACGCGAGCGAAAGACTAGTTACGCGCGTGCAGCTGCTCCGTATTTCTCCTTTGCCCCGTCGTTCTTTATCCGAGGCAAGCGCGCTTTTTCACCCACACACGGTCGCCCCCTATACATTGCGCGTTTCGGCACGAGCCATTCACGTTCGCTAAAACTCGTGCCCCGCCGTCCGTCCGACTTATATCGGTTACGGGATTAATGCTCGTTAGCCTCGAGTATTCCCATCTCCCGGCGCGCATACGTGCCTCTGGTTTTTCGGGGATGATAATATACTCGAGAGCTGCTCTGTTCGGTTGATATTCAGAAATTCCGGGACGGCTTTACTTATAGTACAGGGTACGATTGACTTGGTATCTGACATGCAGGTCGCTAAAGCTCCGAGTAAGCTCGTCCGAATACTCACTGTCACTTTGAGCGTGCATATATACACACACACCGAAGTATTTACTCGGGTTGTTTTTTTATTCATGGCTGTCCAAGTGGGGTAACGAACGCGTACGAGGAAAGAAGGGAAAGGGAAAAAACGTCGCTCTTGCTCCACTTTGTGATGAAAATGAGGGTGGCACAGTGTGTGTACGTGTGTGTGCCGAGCAACGTTTTGCTGGCGGCTGAGCTACACGGGAGCAGTGGGTCAGGAAACAATCCTCCCGTCTGTGCGCCCGTCTTTCCCCCGTTTACTCGCTGGCCACAGCAACTTAATAAGTTTCAAACGGAAGCTCAACTGCTTCTGCCTGGCTCTGAGCAATCGCTTTCTTTCTCTATTTTTCTCTTTCTCCGGCATTGATTTCAATCAATCCTCTTTCTCTCTGTGTCTCTTCTGCCGCTGGCTTTTCTCCTGCCCATTTGTGTTCCCCGGATTTCCCGGCCTGAGAAATGCTTGAAGCTCTCCCCCACGTAGCTGCGTCGAGGAATCCACGCGTCTCCCGCTCGAGAGACGGAATTCATTTACATCCGATGAATTACCTCCCGCTGTCGCGGCATTATCGAATCCGGAAACTCGAGACCCACGACGCAACTGCCGTCAGACCTGTTTCTTCGCACGAATTCCTCTATATTCCAAGTCTCGAGCGAGCTGCTGCTGCTGCTGCTGCTGCTTCTGCGATGCGTCGATCGCGTGATTGAACGCTCGTGACTCGATTTGAAAAACAAATGACGTTGGCCGGGAAGATTTTGAGAAAGAAGCTCTCTATACCTCGGGCCAAGCGACATCGAGAGTCAACTGGCAAAAATCGTTACCGACCCGACACCCCACTACTCCGAGGGGAAAGCGAATTTCTTTTTTGTATTTTTTCAAATGAATATTCAATGCGCTCTGACTAATAATTGATCATTTCTACGTTTTGAGCCAATTTCATTTTTTGATTTAGGTTGGATTTGAGCTTTACTAAAAAAACCGTAGTGCAGCGAGTTTACGCTAGCCGAAAACACCTATTTGAGCGAGGTGGATACATTATTTTTTCGTTTCCAGCGGGGAGAAAAGTGAAAATCCTCACACAAATACCAGTTGAGCACTTGAGCACTTGAGCACTCTCCATCTGTGACGAAAATGAATTGTCGACGAAACAAGTAACAGCAATGTGTACTGTATCGCTGGAGGTAGAGGAGGGACTACTAATTACAAATTGTTTGTTGTGTGTTGAAAATGTTTGTTCCAGTTATTTTTATTAATATTAGATATTTTTGAGGATTCTTCGCTCGCTATCGAATATCATGGGTTGACGATTTTCAAACTTTATTGATATGCTCATTGATAAAGTCCAAGTAATATGAAACTTTGGTGTAAAAGTCTGGTTTGCCGCTAGCGCAAGGTCCTCCTCCGACTTTGTGCGATGCGATGCCAACTTGGGTGCCATTTGAAACGAGCGGGCTCCCAGAATCACCCTGCAAATACGAAAGTCGTCACTTGTCCAAAATGTTTCGGTATTTTTCTAATTTTGGTACCAAGATACTTACATTACAGATACCTTGTCCGAATTTCGTGAAGGCACACAATTTCTGCTCGACACCCTCAGGGTAAAAACTTCTGCACGTGTCTTCGTCTAGTACACACGTAGTCAGGTACAGGAGGCTATTTGTCTCTGGTTTATCTGTCTGTGGCAAAAAATAGTATGGATATACGAATTTTTAAATAAAGATGAAAATGAATCGAGGAACGAATAATTGTACATCTTTTAAGAAGAAAGAAAAATAAATTTAAAAACACTTCGAATGGTGTCTCGTAGTACGCTTTCGAAATCAAATTTTACTCTCCCAAACTGATATATAGTACGAAATTTTTGTGTTAATTGCATCCTAGTCTCTTAAAACCTTATATAAAAAAACACTGTATGAAGGTGGATGAGCGTTAATTTTTCATGTAATCAAAGTGAGGTTTAGGTTTATGAGTTTTGACAGCAAACACTTTCGCATAGGCCCACGGTGCGAAAACTTTTTCTTGTCACAGTAACAGGAAGATACTATGGCCTTTAAGTCATCAGTATTGACCAAATTTTTTTCCGGGTTCGTTTGGGTCAATAAACGCTACGTACACATTGATGTTTATACCTTAATTAGAGTCGCAGTTCTTAAATTAATGTCAAAAACACGTACACGTGGATAATGAAAATAAACGTGTCTGCCGTAGAAGCAACATACCCCAAATCTACCATGGCCAGAAACAATGACGGGCTGGTCGCTATGGAAATTGAAGTCGTTGGTTGGCAATGCAACAGGTTGAATTTTGTCGTTGAATATGATTGGTTTTGAAAGTTTCAACAGTCCAATATCATGCAGTATACCTTTTGAAATTGGGCTGTACTTGGGATGGACAATGATTCTTTCAACGTCGTATATTTCACCTCCGGTGTTTAGAAAATTCGTCCCAACAAGAGCTTTGATGCTTGAGTAACTGTGGCATAATTTTTTCGTTATTTTTCTCTGAATAAAGATCATAAGATATGCTAGGATTTCTTTCAGTCGCTTACGGATATATACAGTGAGCTGCTGTCAGTATGTAACGTTCATTTATTATTGATCCGCCGCAATCATAGGTGTACTTCCCGAAAAACAACCCAAACAGCGATGCCATATATGGGAAAGCTCCATCAGGTGCAGGTTTGCCCTGCACGATACGACTCTGCAAATTGCCGCTCTGAACGACGGAACAGTTAAGTTCTGTTTCGAGATTAAGATAGGATTGTTTCTCCCCATTAGCTGAAAAAAAATCATTTTTTTTTGTCAAATAGAAATTCTGCAATTCTAGTTTGTAACTCTTCATAAATTTATTTAGAATTTTGGTAGAGAACTATCGATTTGAAGATCTTTGATTACTGATGTTTTTCAAAAGTATGTGTATATGTAACAACACCTAGCTAAATCATTATTTTTAGATTTTTAGCAATGCTAGGTATCACTTTTTTGAGGGGCTTGGGTGAATTTCTTTCCATTCTACTGAAGTCAAACCGATTATAGTTTTAAGCAAACTAACACATGTGGTGCATGGCTTGAAATCTGAAAACAATGATCTAGGTACTGCTTAAGGATCGCGAAAAAAGCTCTCTCAATCAGTTTTCTAACAAATCTAATAGTTTTGTAATAAGTCTCAGTCGAGACTTCAATAAAGCTTAATAAAAAAAAAGTTTTTTATCAAATTTGATTGTTTCAATATTGCAACGTATTGGGCAAGTTGAGGTAAAATCGAGGATTGTGAAGAATATGACAAGTTGGGGGTTGAGGTCTACTCACCGTTGCAAATGCTAGCTAAGAAAGCTATGAGCAGTATAACTGTGTATCTCTCCATGGTGCTAAATGTACTAATCACTTTGTAATCTGCTCTCTCAGCATTGATTAATTCCAGATTATATACTGCTCAACTTGATATTACGGCTTAGATTAGTTTATCTCCAAATGTTGGAGATCTCAAATATTGATAGAGATATTGAATTGATGATGTAACTATTACGATCACTATATTGCGTTAAAATATTTTAGTCTCCAAAATTCAACTGAAGTGATCTGTGATGTGCGGTGATTGAACCCAATATGGTCCTGGGCACTAATCGCAGTTAGATTTTGTGGCATTATTAAAACAAAATTTTCGGTCGCTTCCTCGTTCGTTTAGCCCTCAAACAGTTTGAACTACCTGGTACTTGTTTTATTTCACTCTACTAATTCAATTACAATAATCAAGCGTAATTGTCATTTCTTCACACGTAACTACTCTATCTCATGTAAAAATATTTCATCTTTCGATTGGTGACATCAGTTTTCACCAAACTATTTTTTATATCTCTCAAAAATCTTAAAATACCGCATAAAATATAATCGTACCCAATGTGGCTCTTTATGCGATTATGAATCTAAAGACTGAGTGGAATGCTTCAATATTCTTAGAAATAATCGTCTTTTCTTAGAAATAATATTCTTAGAATATTCTTAGAAATAAAGTAATTTTTTTCGTTCAAGTCTTGTTCACGTGTGTTTCAGAGCATTTTTATCTTCACTAAAGAATGGGTCATCTAATCATTTATTCTCATTTCATATCTGTGAGTCCATAAGCTAAGCATTCAATGAAAATATAAGATAAAAACTAGTTAGAATTTTCAATTCCAAATTGTATGATATGGGAGCAACTTGAAGAATAATTTGAAGAGCATTAAATAAACATGTCTAACAATTCAAGAAATAATCTCGTATGTACTTGTGCACTATCAACAGTTCTGCACTCTGTTGATAAGTTTCATACGCACGCTATAATCAGCGACCTGCTTTATGCTCAATAGTAACTCATGTTGGTATCTACTTTGATATTTATTTGTACGAATTTCGTAACATTTTTTCTCAAAGAACTACTGAACATATTTCAATTGATCTCTCATCAATTCCAACAGATAGAGAACTTGCTGGTCTAATTCTCCAGTTGTGCTCAAAGGGACTATATTGCTCATCATGTCATTGAAGTGCCAATAGCATGATTCACGCTAACTAAATGCCGATGAACATTTCATGCTCTCTGAATGCTGTTCAATGAGAAACTCACGTCTGAGAATATTTAATATTCAGGAATTTATTGAGGTTGGAAATAAAACAAATTTTTCCATTTTCTCACAGGAATGGAGTGTTTCAACGCTATAATTTACTTTGATTAAAGAGATTAAAAAAACTGTATCATGGAAAATCGACAAAAATATTGTACGATATTTTGTTATTGTGTATGGAAGCAGAACCGGCCTGTGTTCGTTGTTTTTCGTCGTTACTTAATGGACGTGCGTTAATTGAATGGATACGAGCTGATTTGCAATCTACAATTTTGTGAAAAATGATGTTGATTGTGGGACGAATAATGCTCCACGCTGGAATACATGAATACGTTTGATTCAGCGATTTTGAAAAGTGTGATAATAAAAAGGATCGCATTGTTAATTTCTTTTTATGCAGATTGAAATTTCTTTCGCGATTGAACGGGAGCTTTATGCTCTCGGTACTGAAATTTCCAAAGCTTGTACGTAAATCGTGACTATTTGAATTGTAAAATTGTCGAATATTCGACCCTTGCTGAAAGGAGCTTGGAACAATGCACGTCAGAGTTCTCAAATAAAATATTCCTCTAACGAGGATAATCTTGCGCGATAAAATTGCTCGAATGGTACAGCGTTAGTTTACGAAAAAAAAAAAGAAAACAGAAACTAAAACCATGAGAATCTGTGCTTTTCACTTTTTACGTCTGCGTCGCGATTACAGTTGGCTTGGAAGAAGATTAAACGCTTAAGTATGGGACGTAGTATGAAAATCCGCGGCGTTGAAACTTTTCTCCTGGTTCCTCTCATTTTTACAATGTCCGCAAAGCCAAAGCCTGGTATTGTCCAGTTTTCGTTGGCACGTACGCAGCTCCGAGCCACGCGGATAATCCTCGGCTCGGGTAATTATTTTTACCGAGACGTTTTGACAACTAAGGGATTCGAGTTGGCTCGTGCACGAGTCGCGGATTTTTTTTGCCTATTCGAATGTATATGAAAAGTTCACTCGAGACTTGTACGTCGCAAAATATGAAAGAGAGCTCCGACGTTGGAACTAAAAGACGTACATTGGATTTCCAAAGGTCTCCGCGCATATATTTTCATCGCGTGGTTGTACCGGCTCAAAGTGGAATCTGCCTGGCTGCCTACTCTACTATTCAAGTTTTTTATTTTGGATAATGATCGAATTCGAAAACGCTCTTTCATTCGAAAGCTCTTTGGGAAATGTTCCCATTATACAAATTGCCAAGCTCGAATTCAATCGTATGCCAGTGAAATCACGCGACTGAAGTACGGCATTCGCGAGATATGAATTCGTAGAAGCAGTCTTCTACGAATTCATATCGAATTAATCTCTCTAGTTCGTTTGACGTCGATTTAATGCCTCTCTCGTACGGGCTTTAGGCCGGCGAGTTTGAAGTATCCTCCGTCGGTGTAGGTGCGCGAATGAGAAAAATCCTATTAATGCCGAGGCTCTCGGTGGAAACGGGATGTTCAGAGAGGGGGCGAAAAAAAATGACCCCGACGAGGAACCCGGTGCAATACGTACAAATCACATACACATCCATACATATAGCTCGGAAGCCTTAAAACGGAAGTGCGTGAAGCGGCAAAAAGATCCGGCTCTCCTTTTGGCACGCGCCAACGGGCAGCCGAGGGGATGAATCGGCTGAAAAGGACGCTGCGGTGAATCGGGTTTGATTAGACGAGAAGGAGCCGACCAGTGAGAGAGAGCAGACGGTCCCGGGAACGACTCAATCTTGCGCATTGTAAACACACAGCCGCGTCTGAGCACGTGCGCGCCGATGTACACATATATATATATATATATATATATATATATATATATATATATATATATATATATATATATTACACATATACATCGGCGGCTCCATACCCGCGTGGAAATCACTTCCTTGGAAAACTATGGAAAATTTTTTCATTGCAGAATCATGGCAGTTGATATGGAATTTTCCTAGCTGATTCGTGTCTAATGGCCAGATGCCATGATTTTCCAATGAAACATTACTTTTGTAGGATCTTAGGATTTTAATAGGAAATTAATAATTATAAAATTTTACATGTGGTTTACTGGGAATTTCCTAGATAAATCATTGGGTAGATATTTTACATTCAAAATGACTCATTGAAAAACAGAGATATCCCCTACTTTTCCAACGTTCATTTCTAGAATAAAATTTTTGATGAATCGTAGGATTTATCGGTACATCTCCTGGTAAGGATAACCTCTGGAAGAAACAAAATATCGTAGGATTTCTTGGGATTTTTTACATGAGATGCTCTACTGTGAGATTCGTGGATAAATCATTCAATTTTTCATGATGTAAATCCCACGATTTTTGAGTGAAACTTTTATCTTACAAATATCAACAGACACAACACAGATAGATTATTATAGTTTTTAAGATTATTTATTGAACAATATGTAACTTGAAACTGATACATAGTATTTTAGATCTTAAGAATACGAGAACATAGAAACAAATGTTCATTCATCATCCTCTGATGAATCCAAAACAGGAACTGGTCTGCGTATTTTAAAATGTTGAATTGCTGGAATAGATGATGTTCCTGGTTTCTCAAGCTCCATTAGGTCCTTTATTGATGTTGACATTGCAAATTGTGATTCATTTTCTGAATCATCTCGTGATTCGTTTTCAAGATCACTATTCGTCTCAAGTCTAGGTTTATTTAGAACCTGAAAATAATGTTATTTCATTTTAAATTGTAAACGTTTTAGTACTTTATATATGGATAATTTTTTCAAAATCATACGCTTACCTTGCTCTTTTTTTGAACATTTTTGGAGTGTTTGACTTTTGAACGTGATTTTTCATTCCTCAAAGTGGTGCATTGATTTGTCAATGTTGCATTAAATGCTTGGATACCAATCGGTTCATCAGCATTCCTATTCACAAACCCTGCAATAAAATATTCACTGTAAATTGAATATTCCAAATGTGTGTTTTAAATGTATCCAACTGAGGCGTCTCGATGTAAGTCTCGTGAACTTTTTTTGATTCATCCATTAAAGCCCAAGCCAAATCTGGAGCAAGTAGCGTCAAACTAACTATTGAATCCGTGACATAGCCGAAAAAGAACATCCGTGTTTTTTCTTTCGTCATTAGCGATTGTTTATAACGAATTATTTACACAAATTGAGCTGAACTACGTTATTTTGGAAAGCTGGGAATACCATTATATTCTGGGCAAAAAATCACAACGAAAACCTATAAAGCATTTTTTCCTCAGAGTCCAATTTATTAGTGTAAAATGTTTGGCTTAGGGCTTAATGGGTTAATAGTACTCACAATAAACTGTCGCTCTTATTTCGCTTGGGATGCCAGCCTTATTTTTGTTTCCTTTCGGTACCAATTTCGTCAGAATATCTTTCCCAATCAGATGAAGCATAAATCGACGTACCATCTCCCTCGGTCGGCGATGAAATCGCATAATGTCGGCGAGATCTAATTTGTCAATGAACAGTCCAGATTTTGGTTTTATTTCAACAGCTCCTCTTCTATTTTTGTAAGCAGGCAAGATTCCTTTGAGTTGATCATCCTAAATGTAATAATTAATTATGGAATTCGATATCTTATTGAGCAACTAATGCATGAAACGCGATTTTACGCTGAAGCGTCTCACGTACTCTCTTAAATATCTCACAGTGAAAAATCACTGTATGAAGGTAGATGAACCATTGAATGGAATTATACAGTGACTTTTTCTTGTGATACAATACAAGTTATTTACTTTTACGAGACTTTATGGCTTTGAAAATTCTCTTTAAGACCAAAGCTCATGGGACTCGAGTGAATGTTTTTCACTTTGACACTGCACTTCCTTCCAATCGTTCATCCGCACCTTCGTACAGTGATTTTTCACTGTAAGGATTTTAGAGAGTACGTATCTATGCCAGTACGAACACGAGCTTAATTTTTTTTACATGTGAACGTAAGAAAACCATTTCCGGCTCACGAATGCATGGAATGGCCTTCAATTTTATAAGAAGTAATTTATGAAGCTGGAGATGGAATACTTACTTTGTGCATAATGGTAATACCACTCGCATTTTCTAATTCTTTCGCAGTTTGCAAGAGCGTGAATACAGCTTTATCGACCGCTTTCATATAGTAATGAAATAAATATAAATAAGTTTAGATTAAGTTATCAAAGATGCATCAAATGTGAGTTTTATTTTCTCATCGTTAAGGTAGTTCGAAAACTCTTAATTTTTATGATTTAAATAATAAAATAAAATTTTCATGGCAGAAGATGCTTTCAATGAAACATGAATAAAAAAAAAGCTACCTGCTTTTATTGTGTGACAATTCTGACAACCTGGTTCAATTTGCTTCTCATTTGATTCTTCCCGTGGTTCATTGTTTGCGTCAGAAAAATCTAATTCAGAAAAATGCCCTCCACTCAAATTGTCATTTGAATCTAGCTCTTTTTCACGATCTCTTTCCTGCTTCTCATACTTTTCTTTCCTTTTTTGGGATTCTTCCAATCTCAAGTTTTCATTGATCTTCCTCTCTCGATCGATTTTTTCTTTTAGCCCCATTTGAATTTCATGATTTTTCGATCGATCGATTCTCGTAGACTTGTTTGCCTCTATAGTGTTGACTGGAAGTAAATCTAACGCAAAAAAATGTTTACTATTAATATTTATACCAAATATCAAAATTGAAATATAATTGTGAATGCTACATAAGCTACAAAATGAAATAAGTTCCTCGCTTGATGGTTATTTGAATATTGAATTTTCAATTCATTCTGATATATGAATCAACTCCTAGTACAGTTAGAAAGACCAATACCTTTTTCTGGTTCAAGCTGAACATTTGAATCCACTTTTGATCTTTTCGGTGGCAAAATATTAGGTGCAGTGTTATTTAACCTCTTCAATCCTGGACTCACAAAATTAGATTTCTTACATGTAAATGCAGAAGTTTTACCTTTTTGAAGGAATTTTGAAGAATTATAAGGTGAAAAGGAGTAATCATAATAATATATGAACGTTAACATTTTATAGAGACACTTAACAGAAAGTAATTTAATGATATTAATGTAAATAATTTAATTTGATCTGAAACCAAAGCGTGGTGCCTGAGAGAAATAATAATTTTCGTTAACCTTTTGGAAAACTTGGCCCAGTATTATTTGATCTCTCTGGTAATTCATCTATAGATTCAGATTCGATTTTTTCTGAGGCTGCTGAGGCGATCGACTGTTGATTTTTTGCAGACTTATTCTTTCCCAGGATAGAATCTTTTTGGATGATTTTCAATTTTGAATTATCGCTTAACCCTGCATCATCGTTTCTCAGCTTTTTTTGTGTATGCATGGAAGATCTCGAACTCAATATTGGAGATCGTTCTTTTAGAATAAATAAAGAAATATCTTGTAAATTGAAGATAAATAGATAGGAAGATGTAGCATTTAAAGAAGTAGATGCACTTTATATATTCTTAAACAATAGATTGATGTGCATGTAAGTAAATATATCGCTCATACCTTGATTGTAATTATATTCCTGATTATTTATTTCATCTGTCATCTTTTCTTTTGCTTCCGTGAGACTGCTGAACACTGATTTTTTCCCTAATAATGACTTATCTAAATTATTTTGTGATATTTTTTCAGCTTCTTTTAGTTTCTTCTTCTTCTCTCTTTCTTCTATTTCTTTTATCTCTCGCTCTGTTAACAATCGTCCGTCTTTACCAACAGATAAAGAATCGAGATACTTTTCATCATCTATAATTCAAAAATTGAAAATTATTTTAAAATGATCATTATTTTGACTATACGACATTCAATAGAAATTAAAAAGCAATCATCAACATCAATCTCACTCAATTGGAGAGATGAATAAACTTATAAAATGTTATGAGCAATTTACGTACCTCCTTTTTTCAAAATCACCGCATCATATTTCATCTTTCCATATCTCACGCTTGTTACTTCATTCACCTTCTTTCCACCCAAAAGATGCTCTTCCGAAACCACACATTTCAGTTTACTTTTCAAGAAAAATACTAAATAAAACATTGCGATGATTGATTGCGCATTTGAATAATATATAAGGGTTATGTTATGGATACGCTGTTATGATTGAACACAAACAAAAAATACAGACACAGCTGATTTCAGTTCGCGCAAAAATTTCGGCTTAAGTCATTTCTACAATTCTAAAAAGTGTTGATTCGTATAAAATACTGGATGAATGAATGATATAGATTAGCGATAAATAAGTGAAAAACCAGCTATGCCGAAAGTGAAAACTCCACGAAACTTCTACAAGTATTCTCGCAGGACTCAAAACCGGATATTACAGAAACGTAACCTGGTAATAGACGTTTCATCAAGTGAATCGGAAAATGAAGATTCTTCAATTGTGAGTGATTTTATACAATCAATATATTATTCTTTTCAATATTTATAAACTTTTATTTTGCAACCAGCATTTTTTCAACTATTCTATATTAACGTAATCCATCAAACATTGCTAGATTATTGAACAACTTGAGCAACTCAATTCCAGTGACTATGGATTGTCTGACGCACCTGATTCGGTATCTTACGTTGAAAGTATTCTGAGTGAGAGTTTACATTCAGATATTGAAGATGGAAGACATTCAAATAGTGAAGACGAGAATTACAGAGAACTTTCGATTTCAGATGCCATAAATGATTCAGGTAAAATTTATTGTCAAGTATATGCACGTGAATAGTTTACATTTATACGTAAACACTCAGAATTTATGATACAAGAGTAATAATATGATCGATATTATTACACGCACACACACACACACACACACACACACACACACACACACACACACACACACGCACACACATGCACGCACGCACGCACGCACGCACGCACGCACGCACGCACACACATTGAAATTGAAATTGAACATTATATATGCGTGCATACATATTTAGTGTCTGGCGCTGATGATGACAATTCTGATGGCGACGATGCAGTATCGTTCGATTTGGCACAGTTAAATTTGCGGGATGATTCTTCTTCTTTTGGAACGCTGACTGACTCCGCGACTGATAGTGAAGAAAGTGAAGAAGATGTTGCTGATGAAGATATGATCGATCAGCCACTATACGATGGAGCCCGCATTACATTAAGAGAGCACGTTATGCTAGTTTTTGTCCATTGTTTACGCCATGGGTTGACAGGTGTTTGTTTGGATGATACTTTAAAATTACTCGAATTACATTGCTCTCGCCCAAATAATTGTAAGAAAACTTTATATCAATTTAGAAAATATCTCAAAGCTTATGAAAACCCTCTGACCAAACAGTTTTATTGTAAAACGTGTTTTCTGTTGTTGAGAACAGATAAGACACCCTGCGAAAATTGCAATGAACCACCATCTAAAGATGATTATTTTATATCTTTTTCGATATTACACCAGCTGCAAAAATTATATTCGCGCTCAGACTTCAGAGAAAATTTACAGTTCAGATTTAATAGAAACAAACTAAATGAAAACAGTTACGAAAGTATTTTCGATGGTAAAGTTTGTAAAGAACTAGACGAAATACTACCGAACCTTAATGATCTATTTTTAACTTGGTATACCGATGGAATATCGATTTTCAAACATTCAAAATTTAGCATTTGGCCTTTTTTTCTTGTCATTAATAATCTTCCAGATGACGTTAAATATAAACCAGAAAATCTTATAATGGTAGGAATGTGGTTTGGATTTAAAAAACCCTTGCCAAATTTATTTTTGAAAAGTTTATCACAAGAAATTGATCAATTAACAAACGGTATTGATATTGAGATTCAAAATAGAGATCCTGAGAGAGTGAGATGTGTGATAATGTCAGGGACATGTGATTCCCCTGCAAAATCATTATTCTTGAATATGCGTCAGTTTAATGGGAATTTCGGTTGTCCTAAATGCAAACTGCGAGGAGAGTCGGTAAATCACCGTTGGGTTTATTGCTATAAAAAAAAGTTGCCATTAAGGACAGATCAAGAAACTGATCTGCTTGCTATTAGAGCCACGAATTCGAATTCAGTACTTTTTGGTGTGAAGGGAATATCCATTCTTTCTTTAGTAGTTTACAAACCGATAAGAACTACAGGTATAGACATTATGCATGGAGCATTCAAAGGTATCGCGGAACAAATTATAAATCTGTGGACAAACACAAAATTTAAAGACTATGATTTCTCACTAATTGCAAGTTTAGATTTGATTGATTCGCGTCTAAATTCTTTGACACCACCCTTCTTCGTTCAAAGGCGTCCACGATCGATAGGGAAAGATTTGGGTTTCTGGAAAACATCTGAATTTAAAAATTGGTTGTGTTATTATTCAAGAATAATCCTGAACGATATC
Organism: Aphelinus atriplicis; assembly: GCA_020882685.1. NCBI lineage: Eukaryota > Metazoa > Arthropoda > Insecta > Hymenoptera > Aphelinidae > Aphelinus > Aphelinus atriplicis. The sequence continues at coordinate 8,796,322 of CM037074.1, forward strand.
TTGCCCTCTACGTATTTAAACAATTTTGAAACTTTGATTTGCGGTTTATTTTTACTAAATAAGACTTCTATTTCTGAAGACGAAATTGATTTTGCGGAGAAACTACTCCACCGATTCGCTAAGAAATTTCAATGTTTATATGGGGAAGAACACATGTCTTCAAATATACACAATCTCTTGCACCTACCTGATGTAGTTCGAGAAACGGGGCCTTTAAGAACGATGTCCTGTTTTCCACTCGAGGATATAAATGGAAAGATGAAAAAACTTGTCCATTCTAGTAACTCAGCTCATTTACAAATCTGTTCTTCATTATCCATGTTATTAAAATCTTTCAAATTTAGAAGATAATCTTAGAGAAGGTACGGAAGTGTTTACTCATTGCAAACGTTTACTCTCCTCTAAAAAACAGTATAAAATCGGACAACAAATTGGTCATTCGACATACGTTGTGGGAGCTCTTAAAAGAGATTTAATTGATTGCGAAGTTACCGTACAAAATTTTATAGGAGACAAAAATTATTTTATATTCAGTAGAATATTCAAGAATAATAATTTGTATACTTCTGAATCTTATACACGAGAAACAAAAAACCAATTCTCGATGTGTTAAGTACAAAATTAATAGTGATTCTTTTTATTGTATCGTTCAATATTTTTTAAAAATCACTGAATGTGATTGTATAAAAAAATGTGAGTGTCGTGGAGATTATTATGCCATTGTTCGAAACCTGCGGATTGTTAAAAACCTACTATATAATACTTTGAAAAGGCGAGAATCTTATATTTTCCAATGTGTGCCTAGTGAAAGCGTAAAAGTTATACATGTAAATAATTTAGTAAATATTTGTTTCTATTTAGTAATTCAAGACCAGAAAACACATTTTATCGCAGAACCTATAAATATGATAGAAGACGAATAGATACTTATAACAGTGTACTTAGATCGTAATTGAAAAAGTTTAATTATTCTCAAAGAAGTCTGCTAAAAACCTGTATTGTACTGTACTGTATTGCATATATGTACAGTATACACTGTCAACTGGTGATATCTTTTCTCATATTCTTAGGATCTAAAATACTATGTATCAGTTTCAAGTTACATATTGTACAATAAAAAATCTTAAAAACTATAATGATCTGTCTGTGTTGTGTCTGTTGATATTTGTAGTATATAAGTTTCACTCAAAAATCGTGGGATTTACATCATGAAAAATTTAATGATTTATCCACGAATCTCACAGTAGAGTATTTCATATAAAAAATTCCAAGAAATCTTACGATTATTTGTTTCTTCCAGAGGTTATCCTCATCAGGAGACGTACCCATTGAAATTCCCATTAAAATCCTAAGATTCTACAAAAGTAATGTTTCATTGGAAAATCATGGCATCTGGCCATTAGACACGAATCAGCTAGGAAAATTCCATATCAAATGCCATGATTTTGCAATGAAAAAATTTTCCATAGTTTTCCAAGGAAATGATTTCCACGCGGGTATATGCGCGCGCGCAGCCGCACGGTTATTATCGCGGCATTGTCGGAGACGCGCGTCAATCTGTACTCCCCGGTCCCCGGGAGTGTGTAGCTCGCTATTGCCCGCTAAACGACTCATTCACTGAATGCACACTACTGTGTGCCAACGCCGCGCGACCCATTTACATCGGCGTGTTAATGCGCATCCACCCCCCACTACATATATTGAGCTTCAGCCTCGGTCACGCTCGACTGGTCAGCTTTCCGCTTTCTTCCGCTCAACCTATACCAAGCTACATCCAATACCGCTCGAATGGCAAATCTTTTGTGAGAGGTAACTGCAGCCAATGTGCCACCCTCTGAGGCTTTTTTTGCAAAGGCTGTATATCGTAAAATTCGAATTTCATAATTCTGTGAACGGTTTCTTGAAGAATAGTATCATTTTCCTATTTTAACCCATTCAGAATGTAAATAATTAACCGTAGTCACTCAAATCGGCCAACCTAAAATTATCGTAAAATTTATGTATAGGCAATGTGCATTCATTAAAATTCAACTCTCTTTTAGCTGTTCCAGTATCCACTTTTACCAATTCGGGTATTTTCACCATTTAACGGATGCAAAATCGATTTACATTAATATTTTCATCTACATCTAGTAATTATTCATGGTAACCGTGAATGTTTGAGGTATGTCCGAGAATTTCTATATGATTAGCCGTATTTGGCTCATTGGCTTCACTTTTACAAGTGAAAAATTCTTCAGTAAGAAAATAGTTTTAGGAAAAGTAATATGCGTCCAATAAAAAGATTGGAGATGTTTTGTACGTAAATAGAGTAATCGCATGTAAAGGAATAAGAACTTATTTGATGTAATTTATTTAGCAGAGTGAAATAAGAAAAGGAGAAAAAGAGCAGGGAGTAAACGTTGGAACTGTTGTAAGAGAGTGGTTCTAAGTGCAAGATAAGCGAGGAAGCGACCGAAAACGTTGTTTTAATGCAGCCAACATAACTCAAGTGCCACTGGTGCCTGGAAAGCACCGGTAATACGAAATATGAGAAGATTGCCGCATTGCCTTCAGTGGCACATTGGCTGTACTCACCTTATATAAAAACTCGTATCAAAATCAATTCTTTACTGTTAGTTGCCATCAGTATACTTGAAAATGTTCAAATCAAACTTTGGTATTTCATGGTTCGTTTTTGCGTTCGTTGTACCATCAAAGGCTCTGGGGCTTCATCAATACTGCCATATCTTCCATTTCACATTCACAACCCGAAGCCCAAGCTATTGTTGGCATATCGTATAGCGTTACTCGCAAACACGGTGACATCGATATACTTTTGTACATAGCTGTCGCATAGATCGAGAAATCAAAGTCACGCGCGGCCCGAAAACGAGCAATTCTTCTCTGAGGAAATGCGGGGCTACGTGATCCCCACGCGAGCATCGGTCGTATATATAAGAACGTGTCGATCTTATCCCCTGCGCAGCCGGTAATCACGGCTCAGCCGAAAGAAGATCTGGCCGAGCCAGGCCGCAAATACGGGGGACGGGGGGTATCGGGAATATTGATTATATATATACGATGCAGGTTCGCGCATGTATAGGTATATATAGAAGCGCGGGTGGATATATATTGTGTGTCGGTCTCGGGTTACGGCCGGCGGGGGAGCCTTTGGCGAATCACGCCAAGTGCGCGATATTGAATGTCGCCTGATGCTCATCGGCGGACTGTCCCTCAGGGCGCTGGACACATTACGCGAATTGCGCGTGACGCGCGCCGCATTGTCGGCCCCCGCGGGTACGTTCGGGCCCCGCGGAATAACTCGGAGGGCCATCGGCATCGCGGCTCTTCGTCCGATTGGATTTTACACATGTATATATATGTACCGGATGCGATTCCATGTATGGCTTTCTCGAGATCAACTTTGGTTTTCGCAAAATGTCCCCTGATGCACGTCGTCCCGGGGAAATTGCTTTTTCCAAACAGCGAGATAGACAAGATGCCTTGTAGGGTTGGTATATATATAGACATGGAAAGATGAACATATTGCTTTGATGAGATAGAGCACAAATTTGAATTGACGAATCGACGCACTGCCGCAGGGTCGTAACGAATTTGGAGTCATTTCGTTGTGTGTTTTGTTTTTGAACCGGGTTTTCCGTATTTAAAAAATTTCCATTGTTATGTTGTCTCACGAGTTCAGCTATTCAATTACATTCCTTCCTTGTGTTTTAATACCAATGGGAAGCCATCTTTGTTCATGATTAGCTTGGCAGAATTTTTACTTGGAGGAAGACAAAGTTATTTTCACGGTTCACGGGCTTCGAACCTCCTTGGGACGTGCTATCATTGCAGAGCCACAGGTAGTCCCTCGCCAGCATATTTAGATCCAAAGCAGTCCGGGGGGCAGTGAGTCGCGGTACGTTGCATCCAACCTAACCTCCCCCCCGAGCATCGAGTGATTTTCCAAAAAGCTGCGCGGGATACGGTCTCGAGCGACCGGCCAGGAATCCGCTCGAATTCCGAACGCGGCGAAACAGGATTGTTGAAATTATCAGTCGAGCAGCGCCGCCCCGTGTGGGATCGAAGCGAATTCGTAAACGTCGTAAAATGAAAGCGGAATTGCAGAGCGCCGCAGCGTAGCCGAGCGCGCGCGTATATACCCGAGCAGCAGTGTATACATACGCGAAACGCGGAATTGGCCGTTGGCGTATATACGCCGGAAAGCTGCTGGGAGGCTTAATTGTCACGGAGGTGCAGGATCGTTGGTGCAAAAACACCGGATATATATACACTGCACAGCAGTGGAGCGTGCGCGGCTGTGTAACGGGCCCGTGAAATTCGAGGCTCGTTCGCGCGCGCAGCCGGGGGGAATACCGCGCGTCTGCAGACCCTTGCTGTTCGCGCGCGCGGGGGGCGCTTTTCTCGGCTGGCCGACTCGGTTAATTGGATTTGGCGAGTTTATTTCTTCGAGCGTCCCTCTCCCTCTGCCTGTGGATTCCACCCCGCGCTCCTCGTATGCCCGGATTAGAAAGTGGGCCAGCGAGAGCCGAGCGCGTAAATACACGGCCGCGCGTCAGTAGTAACGGACGATCGGTGTCCGACCCTCGAGCCGACTCTTAAACGGGATTATTGGATTTGGCCGGTGTGCGGCCCAACCAGCATCTCGCTCTCTCACTCAATGCGGAGACGCGATGCGAGGAGGGGGCAAAAGCCGAAACCCCTTCACTGGGTACTTCGACGAGCAAATTTATAGTGCATCCGCGAACGGCTGTGTTATATATTTGATGAGTGCGCGGAGCCTCGCGAGAGACGCGCGCGGTGAACTGGATGTTTCATGGCCGCGGCGAGTACTCGTCGATATATACATGCGTCCACTCGCGTATCATACGTGCCATCTCCGAGACTGTACAAGGGACTCGCGCACTGCTTCCAGCGGAATGTCCCTAGCGATGGGCGAGCCCGGACTCGAACGGAGTCTGTGCAGAAGTCGCGCTGGTCCAGAGAGGATCGGCAGAAGGATATCACACGTATCATGGAGCGAGTGGGCGAACGGGATAGAGCGAGCGGGTGGATCGAAGCAATGGCCCGTACGGCAGATTATCGGATAAAGCCCGGCCGATTATACATATATATATATGCCCGCGATACCCATCAGTCAGCTCCGCCGGCGTGTTTCCCCTACGGCTCTTCGCAACAATGCGTCGCTCGCGCGGCTCTGCATGGGTGTATATAGTGTGTGGCCGGCGGCGGCTTTCGTCGCGCCCCGTTGCGTCCGCCTCCCTCTATATATACCAATGTCCACCGCAGCCAGTTGGATTTTCCCTAATTCAAGCGGAGCCATTGTTTTGACCTGCAGCGCCAGATCCACTCGCTCGTATATACATCCTCTGCTGTGGGTTTGGCTCCCGCGAATCGCGACAACCCCCGTTCAACCCCTGCACGCGCGCGCGAGGCCTCCTTCGTACGACAGGTATGTGTTTACGCGGGACGCGCGCCCGGGTATGTACGCGATGCTTTTGTTCCTGGCACCGCGCGAGTGTTGTTTTTGGCAGGGGCACCTCCGATACGATTGTTAGATCAATTTTCAGCTGCAACAGAGGCATTATATATAACGATCGAGTCAATTGGACTTTACGCGTATGCTTTAATTCGCGATTTGAAAATAACCGGAATATATATACGTTTGACGGAGCGTATGCGATTATTCGATTTCGGCGGAGAATTGCGATGTAACGTTATAGTTGCGTTGTTGTTCGTCGCAAAATCCGTTTTTTTTTTGTCGATCCTGCATACCCGGGAATAATTGAGTTGATCGAGTCGATCGACATCCCGGACGAGCTACACCATGTTTTTGTAATACCATCCGTTTCAATTATTCCCGTTCCCGTTAGCGATAATTTATCGATACGCTCGAGTAGAAAGAAATGAGGGTCGATTCGAGCAACTCGAGTCCCGGGAATAACAGGAAAAGCAATAAAAACTACCAACTCGAATGAGCACACGTTAATTCATATTATTATTCTTTTTAGCCATATACTTCCCACTTATAGGGGAAGCATTTCACTTACAGCAATGCATTTCCATGGAACTTTATATTATCATTCATATGAATGAACTAAAATGAACGAGTAGTACAAGCGTCTAGTTAAACATCTAGGCTTTCTTGAGACATCCATGAATCATTGAAGAGCGTTTCGATAGCATTGCATCCATACGTATGGCACACGTAATAGCTCGCATTTTTTTTCACTTTCCGGGTATCCTAGGTCATGTACCGGGAAATCGCTTCACCAACATTCCGGTGAAATCAACACTTCAGGGTAAACGGTTGTGCTTACGTATCGCGTATACATACACACTTGGCCACTAGTGACGCCCAGGAGTCACATCAGAATCCAGTTACCATATATATATAGCGTCCCTCCTTCGCGCGTCCCTGCCAAGATGAAAACACTCGTGTCAGCGAAAAACGAGAAAGGAAAAAACGAGCAGATCTCTCTCGAGCCGACGTACCATGGCGACTCCACCCCATACATCGATTCCCTTCAATCTCGCCGGGCGGTGCGTCGATTCGTCGCATTGCCACCTCCCATCCCGCCGCGGCTGTCTCGCTAACGCTCCCCATTTATCCCGGAGCCCGAGAGAAATGCCGGCATTTACTCTCGCCGCGCCTCCCCCGGCGCATAAAGCACCAGCCGCGCGGCTCGAGCTGTTCTTTTCCCCCGAAAAATTCGAGACAATCCTTTTACTAGGCCGTGGCGCCACTCGTAGCCCGCGACGTCGCGCCGTCTCGGCGGCAGTCCAAAAATTGCCAGGCTCCCGCTCCTCCTACCGCTCGGAATGCCAAATGCGCCGCCGTCGGATATATATTCTGTGCGCTGCGCGAGCGCTTGCGATCTCGCCGAGGTTTGCTCCTCCACCGACTCGTGTCATCGTGTCCTACTTTTAACCATATTTCAACCGCTCCCTTACTCCCCCGTTCCCCGGCTTCTTGCACCGGTGAAGGTTGACGGGATCGAGAGATTTATCCACTCGTTTCGAGTGATACTTGTCGATTTCCCTCGCTGCTTCTCGCTACGCGAGTCAACCTCGCGAGTCATCCTCGAATGTACTCGAAACCCTTGTCGTATATACGAACTGCTGTGAAAGAGTCGAGTCGAGCTTATGGGATACATTATACATAACCGATACGACTAATATGGCTCAGTCCATCGAATGCACCCAGCTTCGGATGAAAGAAAGGAGCTGCAAAAATTGGAAAATCCCGAGCAATACAGCGCAACGAGACGACGTACCTATAGGAAACCTGTAACATCGGTTAAACTTGCAATCTGTATATCCGACGAATTCGAGTGAACGAACAGAGGAAGCAAAGAGGTGCTCGTAACTCGCCCATTCAAACGTTGAGATCCTACGGGAGTGCAACACACTGCTTCTGTACCATTTGTACACAGGGAGTTTGAAAGCGAGCGCGCGCAACACCCCGGGAATAAATCGCTCGCGCAACCGGCCCCGGCCCCGGCTGAAAGGCTTTGGTTTTCTAAAAACACGATTCAATCCAGCCGCCAAAGGAGCGGCCCGCCCCCCCCCCTCGCCCGGGCTGTATACTCCCTCTCTCCGCGAGCCAGGTTCGAGGGTCCGACCCCCCACATTTGAATGAATAAAATTTCGGGGGGCTGCTTATCCTCTCCCGTGGCGCGTGAAATTCGCCGCAACATCGACGCGCCGATAATTCCATAACGGGGCTGGGGGTTGGAAGGAGGATAGAGAGGAGCAGGAAAAGGAGCGGAGCAGCGACGCGTTGCCAGTCCATTATTGCCGCGCGCGGGCGCGTCTGGCAGCGTTCCCGGCAGGGCCCTCCACTCGGCGAATTTCTCATTACCCGCGCGACACGCGAGGTAACCCGAGGATGATGCCAAGGGGCTGGACTGGCTGTTGCGCAAGTACAACCGACGGACCGCTCGAGCTTTCGTTCATTATACGACGCTCACGGGGCTCGCTGTGGGAATGTCGTTGCGGTGCGTGCGCTTCCCTCCTGAATTGCAGTCCGCAGTAACCGCGCGTTGCTCCTCGTCGCGTCGATAACTGCAGGCCGAGGAAATTTTCGCAAAGCGGAGAGAGGCTACTTACTCAGCCGATCCTTTGCCTCCCGGCGGTCTCGAGCGAAAACTTTACAATTATCAGCGAGTTCATCCGGCGCGCGGAAGCGAACCTCGTGACCGATGGGATCCGCGGGGCTCGAGCCCGCAAGCGGGCGTCAATATTTTCGTTCTCCCGGGCGCGGATTACCCGTGCCAACAATGCCGGTCGAGTGCAGCTGCATCTCGAGTCATTTGCTCGGGTCGATCGACTAATCCGGGCTGGCTGACGTGGAGACGCGCGGCAAATCCCCCGCTGCGACTCCAGTCGGGGAAATTCGTTTTATGGCTAGTTTGCGTCGCGCACTCCTTGATTAAATTGCCTCGGATCGCGAGCGGAAAAATACCCGCGGCTCTCGATTCTCCTGCTTATTGTCAGTGGAATTATGAATTCGGCGGGAACGAGCCCCTCGGTGGCGCTGGAGCAGCAGCAGCTCTAATAGCGCCGCGGCGTAACTTTGCCGCGGCCGCCTCGCGCCGCAGTTCCAACTTGGCGATTAAATATCCCGGCTACGCGGCTGAATGGATTTTAATGTAATTGTTATACGCCCGGATGGGGCTGGGCGCGGCTCCCCGAAAACCCGCAGCACGACGACGACGTCAGGCCGACCGTAGTTCTGCGGCTTTATCGCGCGAGGCCCGGCCCATTCGGATATCGCTGCCCGAGATAACTCACGCGCCCCTGCGATCCCGAATAAGCTCGTTTTAAACTTTAATGGCTCGCCGCGAGTATCCGCCTTATCGCGAGCACCGATTCTTCGGGATACTCGGGGACGATCGCGAGGGCTGTTCGGGTGTGCTAAAAATTTATCCTCTCCTGGCCGATTCCCACGTGGTATGTTGAATACGACACGGGGCTGCTCTCGTCTACCAGCCGCCGCGATTTGACTGACTCGCGGATCCTTTGATTCCTCTCCCGGCAAATCAGCAGAAATATTGAAACTATAGCCTCCCCGGCTCGTAACACGCTCGTTGGAAAAAGCCGGGAAAAAAGCCTTCATTGTTGAATTCCTCATCGAGTCGCGCGGGGTACATTCACGTATCCCCATAATATATCTTCCTGTCTTTTTCCTACGCTTCTCTGTATAAATGCGTGGCGACCCAGAGCGTCGGATATAGTAAAAATCCACACTTGATCTCTCCCGGAGCTCATGCTCCTACCTGTATAACTATATACGTGTATATATATAGAGAAAGGGAGATTTGGTGGGGGCTTTTTGTGTGAAACAGTGCGCGGGTAAAAAAGTGCTCTTTGGCCTCTCGTCGACGGATAAAAAATTGCAGGGAAAATCCTCCCGTTGCCCCGGCAGCAGCTCGTCGGCGCAGTGAAAGAAACTCGCTCCCGCGCGCCCGCGGACATTTGGAAACTGGCTCGCGCGCGCAATCCGTGGACCGACGGCCGTCGGACGAGCTGCAGGTGAGAGGCCGAGTGGAAAAAAATTAGCGGCAAGAAAGCCACTCCGGTATTCCGAGTGGATGCAAAAGTTGGCCGAGCATTTCGTGTGCGCTCTCGATACCTCGAGGCTGTGGCGCGCGCCCCTTATATGTGTAGCTTATATGTGTGTATCTTCAAGGGGGGGGGGAGGAAGAGATAGTGAAAGTAGCGTGCCGTTGGTCGGCTCTTGCCCCCAAGTATTTTCCGCTCTCACTTGTGTGGCGTGCCGCGCGTTGTCGGCGCGTGACTCCCGAGGATTAGCGACCCCCCGACTCAACTATGATGGCTCGGGCAATGCTGCGCGCTGCACTTGTGCTTTACGACAATCGCTTTCGCGAGTCGCCGTCCGACTCGCGTGCCCAAAGTGCTCGTGAACGAGAAAAATGTAATTTACATATTTCGCACCCGCCGTGTCCTATATAGCTTCAAAACTATTTCCCCGGAATCTTGTCTGATATCGATCCAAGTTTCTTCGACCCACCACCGTTCGGTTTGTTTTAAATCTCATATTTATATTGGAAATTGGAAGCACACGCGTGAGTTTTTTAGTACTCCCCGTAGTATAGTGAATTAAAGTTTTTAGCTTATTGGCATAAACTTATTGAGCTTTGGTGCAGCTCGTACTTAGTATTGGCCAGAACAATATGAATCCGCAGTACTCCATAAGAACCCGATGTTACTACCCCAGGGAGTTGAGGAGTAAGAAACCTCTCCACACAAGATGTAGCCAACGTCACAAGAACCCAAACGAGCTGATTATTATTTTTTTTTCCTTTTCTTTCAATTCAGGCAGGAGCGCTCGGCCGCGTGCGAACGACTCGAATCGAGGGCATTTTTCGTCACACGTGGGTTTGTCGGGAGCTCGTTGGGATTATACGCATTTGCGCTTGCACACGGCGAGCACAACAGCCGGGGGGCGTTATTCCGAAAGGCGGCAAGGAGTCGCTGCACCAGCTTCCCCTGCTAATTTGCCCGGTATAAATATAATCGTTAATTGTCCCCCGGCATCGGCAATTTAATCGCGAGCCCGCCTTAATTCGCGCCGTAATCTCCGTAATCGCGAGTCGTTTCGCCGGGCTCTGCAGCGCGCGACTATACGGCTCGCGACGCCTCTGGCTCGTAACCTCGCTTCTTTGTTCCGCGGCAATGCGCGCACCTGCTTGTCCCACCTCTAGGAAAAAGAAAATGAACTCGGGAAAAATTTTAATCCCTTGCACGAGCAGTTACCGCGGGCTCGCTCGGCGCTTTTCAATGTTCCGATTCAATTGTCTAATATCCGGCTAATCGCCTTGTACGAGCGAGCGTTAATTTTTTTGAAATCGTAACTACCCGCTGAGAGATCCGTTGAAAATCAAGGAAAATTGCATTTCTCCCTGTTGAAAACGATCCGTGGGACTTGACTCTGCTAGTCATGGGTTGTACCGCGAATTTCATATGTTACTCTGCAATTTCTCAAAAACCTGAATAGCATGGACTTTGTTTACATGCTTCTCGTACTTTCGTGAGATTGCACTGTGGGTGAAAATTTCTGTTGATCGGCTTTGTATCGATCTGTTCTTAACATTAATTTGATAAAAATTCTTAGATACAATTTCTAATGAAATATTATGAGAAATACATTTGACTATGATCTGAACATATTTATATTATAACCTCGTAAGGACCAAAGTTGGTTCAATCCTCATGATTTTACTTTCCCATCATATAACAGACCATATTAAATTAGTTTCAAATTACCCAAGAGAAATAAATTTTCAAAAGACGTTATTATCACTATCCCGGATCTTGAAAATCGATCAAGAAAGTTCGAACATTACAAAAATATTTGGCTACCTATCGGCACAACTTTTATATTTGACAATGAATTCTTGATGAGGTGTACAGTTCCTACTGGATTTGCGTTCAGCCTAACATCGTAGTAGTCATTCCATATAGTTCTGACAAGAAAATTATATCCAATGTATCACTTCGAAGATAGTGGATTACATTTGACTATGTAATCGAGATTATATAGGGGATTGTAGAAGTGAAGATCGAAGATTACTCCCGGTTTTGGTGACGGATTGATACTTACCGAATGAGCAAAATAATCATGATAAACATTATATGAATGGAAAATCTCTTAAATCAGTCCATACGATAGTGAGGTTCCTTTCACAAAGTAAACCATGGTTCTTATGACAATGTAACCTTCACTCGCAATATATTCTTGTCTAATATGTATGCGTCGAACACCTGAAATGATAAATACATATCGGCATTATTCGGATTTAACGCGAAGAGTATTATATACGATCGGGTATATCAGACCCGAAAAAGGAGCTTTTCTACCTACGCACTCAATAGCCTGAGCCTGACTTATAATACGGCTCTATTATCATGTCTCACACGAAAGAGCGTATGGGGAATATAAAAATTCTCATCGAACGGTACATTCGCGCTGCGAAGAATATTGTGCACGTACACGAACCGCACTCGGTTTTTCATACGGGTGCTCGAACGCGCGCACACGAGCCCGACATCGAGTGCGACTCGGGGCCGCGGCCGGCGAATTATAATAACATCCATACGTATATAGACGGGCGGTACAAAAAGTCGATTCGAGCGCCGAAAAAAAAGGAAGGACTCGAGCTTTAGTCGGGGGGCGGGTTATCGGGGTTTGCACACTCTCCGCGGCATATTGTGCTTTATCGATTCCGCCTCTCGCGGCCACTCCATTTCACCCGCGGCGGTATGTCAGAAAACAGAGCCGCGCGCGACCGGCTATTTTACCATTCGCGGGGGGTCAATTCGCGCGAGCGCGAAAAACGCGGATGATTCGACGAAGGGATGTAGGGGCTTGGGGGCGAGGGGAAACGCAAAAAAACTTGTGCACAAGTGCGCAGTGTACGAGGGAGCGCCGGCCGGGTTACTCGGTTGAGCCGACGCAAACGGAAGCTAATGGACACTAATGGAAGCTCGTCGAGCGATATAACTTTGTAGCCGCGACTCGCTCTGCTGGCGCGCGCCTGAGCACACCCACACACACACACACACACGAGCGGGGCCACTCATTTGATCAACGACTAGGCTAATCAGCGCCGTGCTAACACTTTGGCCCAACAGCCGCGCGAATCCGTCAGTAGACGAGCTGCTCTCCTGCGGTCGGGCGAGGGAGACGCTGAATTATCACGTTCCCACGCGGCCGTTATTTCCGCCGTGATTTCCGCCGAGCCTTATGTTTGACGAGGATTGTTCAGCCACAGAGAGAAGCGCATCGCGGCGGAGACAACGAGCTGTATACGCTTTTATATATTGAACTCGAGCCGTCTGTCTGCAGTCGGCGCGTTGGGATGCCCGGAATTTCCCTATATCGAGAGCGACCGAGTGCTCGCGGTGTAACGCGATGAAAAGCCGCATACGTCTGCGCGGCTGGGATGGCAATAAGCATGTGTCCCTTCGCTTGTAGTGGGATACAGCTTTCAATTCGAGAATTTCCAACGAAAATTTGCGGGAAGTCAAGGGGAAAAAACGCTCTCTCGGTACTCGGTGGAGAATGACAATTGTAAGGACGATTTATAGAACGCTAACGCGAGCTTGCATATGTATGAGTATTGCGAGCTATTGATCAAAATGACCCATGATTTTCCGAACAGGTCGATGCATTTCCCAAACTACACTGTGCTGCTCGAGCGTGCGCTTTTTCACGGAACCATATAAAGTTCTTTCTGACTTTTTATTTTGCTGACCATATATTGATATTGCTTTTTCCTAGTTTCGCTGATGATGGATTGATGGATGGATGGATGGATGGATGAATTGGAATATATGTGTCTGTCATATGCGAGAATCATTCGATGTGGATCCACGGGTGATGAATTGGCTTTGTTGTAAAAAAAAAACAGGAAAATGTCATATAAATTTGACTCTCGAAACCTTTTGTCATTCATGATTGGAACATCATTTAATTCATCCGCCGCGCCGGCGGCGATCGGGATTGAATCACATCGCGGAAAAATGTAATTCAGCGCTCGGCGCTCGAAATACAAATTTTAATGAAAATTCCCCCGGCTGATTGAACGAATTCGCTCGAGCAAGTCGTATGGAAATTCCACAAACGCAATTACTCGAATAAAGATACAATTTCCGCTCTCGTTCTTCCCGTTGGGAGGTCGGTGGTGGGGCAACGCGGGGGAGGCCTCGGTCACTATCCCAGAAAAGTAATTCGATTTCTCCACGATATTCCGCGAGTAAAAACTGATTCGTCGTATTCCAATGGTCCGGCTCGATGGATGTATAAGTCCTCGTATAGCGAGCCTTCGACCTAAGCTGCGCTCGGCTATATTTCCCGATGCGAATTTACCCCGAGCTCGAGGGGGCGCAAAAACAGTTCTCGTGTTTTTTCGCGTCGCGAACGAAATAGGAGACACGACGACAGCCGTGATCGTGTATGTGAAAATACGCTCTCCTCGGGCATCGCTCGCGCGCGTAATCGGCGAATTTGCGCGTCGCGTATTCACATACCGTATATAGGCAGTGGCGGTCGAATGGTATACCCGAGAGGATTTCAATATTTCGGTCAGATATTACCCGCGATGTACAGCTGCGCGTATATGTATGCAGGGCCGGGCAGTGATCGCGAGCCAGAAAATATACGAAGCGAGTAGGAGACGGGCAACGCGGAAACGATATTTGCCCGAGTCGCTTCGCTGTACTGGCCCCAAGGCGCTTTTTCCGCCACTCGCGGGATATATGAATCTCCGCTCTTGGTATATGTATATATAGGGCCGCCGCTGCTGCTGCGCGATTATTACTCGGTGATGTGCTAGGCGCCGTACGCGTTTTTTTATTCCCCTCTATCGTCATCCGGCTCGGCGCGTTCGTCGGCCTAACTTGGTTTTGTCCGTAAATTGAGAAATAAAAAATTACCCTAGGATGGATTTACGCCACGATTATCGACGTTTCTTTCTACCGATGGCAGGCGAGAGTGTATTGAATATTTACGCTCATAACGGCGCGAGATACTCGAGTCGCATCGACTCCCGAGCGGCTGTTATTGAGTATCGTAAAATCCAATTTACGTCCGTGACACTCGAGCGCGTGAATTATGTATGTATACTAGCTGCTTCTAAACACGATCGATACTTGATCAAACTATCATCGACCAGGTAACGGCCGAGGGACTGCAATTTACTCGAGGATCGCGACTGAAAAAACAAATTCAAGCTATATCCCGGAGAGAATAGCTTTTCGCTGCCTAGGCTGCAGTGTGTACGCTAACGAACACGAGTACCTTAATCCCGCGCAAAATAACGATAAAGTAATATTTGGGTTTATTACGCCCGGAGACTCCGGCCCGACAGTAATTCCTCATTAGACGAAGGTCGAGTGCTCGGCCGCGCGCTCGACTCGGCTGTATACTCTCGCGTTCTCTACTCGCGCATCTATAGCGCGCGATGCAACGACCTGGGGAGAGGGTAACCCACCGCCGACCCTTCGAGCTTCTCTCCCATACGCATTTTATGGCCGCCGTTCGATTCATCATCCTTTCCTCCGGCGGCTCGGGCGGCTGCCCAAGAGCTATACCGATCGCGTGGACGTTTTCATTTTTCCTCCGCCGTGCAATTCATTATTGAGTACCTGGCGAAGCGAGGCGGAAGTTGAATTTTTACGAACTGTCTGAGCACGAAGGAATACATGAATAAATTTTGTTCTGGGAGGGAATCATGTCGGCTGCCCGGGGAGAACTTCATTCGTTACAAATTTATTCCTTATGTATATTAATACGCGGCGAGCAAAGGAAAATATACACCTTTGGGGTTCATCTTAGAGCAGCGAGTAATTGCTTTGAGGTTTGACGCTCGGCGACTCTTTGTGTAACGCCTCGTGATTTGGTTGGCTTGCAGGTGCTGCTGTTTCCGGAGGAAGGCTGGGCGAGGAGCGCGAGTAGTTCCTACTGGACGCTGACGCCGTTCTGGTGGAGTCGGAGCCGCTGCAAAGTGGTGGAAGTCGCCGGCACGAGAAGGTAATCGTCCCTCTATTCCGCCGACAAATTAATTATACTCTTGCTCAAGCTTCGCTGTATACAAAGAGGCTCGAAGCGTATCATATTATCCCAGCGGACAAAAGAGCCGCCCCCGCCGACGGTATCTTATGGGGTCACGGGTTCATGCTGAAACTTTGCCAACTTACTCTCGGTCTTATCCAAATAAAGGGAGTTCGCAGTTAACCGTTGAGTCTTGAAATTTCGTATCCTTGAGTTTTCAACTTTTATCAATGGTTCCTCGTTATGATACCCGCGTACCAACGGATAATTAATCAACGTAATTGGCATCGGAACGACAATACGCCTCGAGTAGATGGTTGTTCATATGGGTATATACATAGAGGGTAAAGATTGATCATTATGAACCCAGGAGGGGGTATAGGAACAGTATACATCGGATACAGGAGATTGTCGATTCTTATCCCACTACCCGTCCGTCAAGTTTTTTCCCCTCTTTATCTCTCCCGCTCCTGGAAGTTCCCCTTGAAATTCGAATCGTTAGATGAAAATCTCATTTTCCAAACTCACGATGTCTCAATGACAACAGTCTGTCGAGCTTAATACGATTTTAATCGAGAAAAACGGCCGAATCAATTCCGAATCAACGACGACGAATTTCCAATCTGCGTATTCGTCCGCTCGTCTATCGTTACATCCGCAAGATCCTCACGCGCGGGGTACGACACCGGCATCTCGTCGCGTGATCTCTAAATTTGCACATTAGGCTTTGTAACTAACGAAGCCGGAAGTCACGGTCGGGAGGGGATCTCGCACTCGACGGACGTATATATACAAAAGCCGAGGTAGACGCCGAATCTCGAGGCAGGAACAGCGGGGCGAACACAATGCGGATTCCGCAGCGGAGCGATACCATTGATGCAAGAGAGGCTTTCCGACTCGTATACATATGCACGCGAGGCTCGTCGCTGCGGCTCGCAAGCCTCTTACATCTCGTTATATACGGGGGCGAGCCTCGGCAGCAATGCGCGCGCCCCGTGGAATTCCGCTGTGGCGTACTGGCGCACATACACAATAATAACGGGGGGAAGCTGCGAGTGTACGCGTCGGCGGGACTAATGGGGTCAGCGCGCGCCCGCGGAAGTGCAGCCCGGTTCGGCGGCAGGGGGCCAAACAGCGCGACGCTAACTATACCCCGGGCGTTCGCCTAATGTCGCGAGCCCGGGAATACACGAGCCCGCGGCGGTACGTAGATACGAATATTACAAAGTGTCTTGTCGCCGGGGGCTGCCGCATTCCTTGCCTGCCCCGCGCCGCGTGGAAAAACCCCCGGCAGCTCCTCTGCCCGGCTGTGTATCTGGGTCGCGAATATTCCCTCCGCGCGCCCCGTCTACCGCCCGAATCTGTCGCACTCCCTGAAATCCTGCCAGTTCGAGAGAATGCGCTTATACTACGCTCGACAACCCGAGCAGCGACGTCTGACCGAGTCCTGGCAGTTACCACTAGCGACTCACCCGCGTCTACGTGAGTTGTCTTTTCTCCCTTTCATCCGGAGCTCTGCGCGAGTGACGGCCAAGTGAATTTGACTGACACGTGCTGTACGTTCGCCGAGGCGTTTTTAATTTTCCGAGTTTTCATCTTTCTCAATAGTGCTGGTTTGTCGTACATGTCGTCTGTTCGTTGAAATTCGTGAAAAAAAAAGAGATGACTAACCTCGTCCACAATACACGGATTGTCGAGATATTTTCGTCAGTGATATTCTTGCCATGAATTTGAGTGGATCGCATTGGACTACAACTCGTGAGAGATCAATCCAGTTTACATTTGATGCCGCGCGTAGCAAAGAGATCTCGGCGATAGATATAAAAAAACACGGAGAGAATGCTTCTTCCCAAGCCCCAAGTCGAGAACTGCGAAGGTATACAGCACGGTAAACGTCGGCTACGTTCCATCGAAAGTTCTTCTCCAATTTGCGCTGGATGCGATCGGGAAAACAAATGTATAGAACGACGCGAGGAGAGCTTTGTTTATCGCATCGGTACGGTAGTGTATAATACTTATTTCTCGGGAAGAACAACTGGTCGCGGGGCTAATTGGCCGCGGGGCAATGAGATCACGTAGGCGGCTCATCTTCATCAGGTGTAGTGCAACTTCTCTCGTCCGCCCGCTTGTATGTGGGCACGTGTGTATTCGGAAGTGGCATAGGTTTGCTTTGTTCTCCCGACGTGTATCCGTAGCCCCCCTCGCGTCTGCGAGCGCGTCCGTGAGCACGCACCGGCGGTTCCAGTTCGCCGCGCGGCGCATATCTGATTAGAGTTCGAGCAGCAGCCGCAGCAGCAGCCGCAGCCGCGAGATGAAGTCGTAGCCGGAGATGAGCGCACCTGTAACCGGCTAATTGTCTTGTACGTACGAGACGCTCAAAGGGCCGCGCGCGCTTCCTTGGATAAACGCCCCCCGCCCGCGTCTCTTTCTCGTTTGCCCGGCCTATGCGCTGCGGGCTGATTGCGAATCCTCGACCCGAACCTCTCCACCATGTATATATATATACACGTGTAGCAGAGCGGATTATGCCTGTGTAGCGACTGGAAGCCGGGGCTCTTTCTCTCCCAGCCGCTCGGGGAAGAAGACGCGAGCTCGCTGCTGGAGATTCGAATTGATCCAATCCAGATAATCCGTAGAGGGAGAGGGTGTGAGAGAGTAATCAGCGAGGCAGCGATAATTCGACGAATTGTTCAGGATATTTCTCGTTACATAAACTCGGGAGAAACGTCTCCGCTGGAATGTCGGTCAGACTGTTCGTCCAATTGTTCCGAGCGACTGCGTCGTCGACTATAATTCACGTTGTAACGATGCTACTCTGTGAATTCCTTACAGTCAGATCGGTAATTTTATATTTACAGTTTAAAATCCACTGTTAGTACAGTGAAAAACGTTTCACTGGTAAGGAATTTACAGAGCACATTCCTAATTCAGATTATCGTTGGTGTGAATATTTCCCGGGTCCGGTTTGATCTTACCTATCCTGCTTTATCGACCAAAGCCAGTTTTCAACTGATGAAAATCTCCTGAGGTATAGCTTATAGTCGGTCGATCGACTGATCAATTTGGAAGAAGGCAAAGAAAAGAAACGATTCGACGAAGCTCCGAGGGCCTGGAGAGGCATAAAGCTCGAATCGACGATTGACATTGCGATATCGATTTATTATTACAAGTGGCAGAGAAAAAGAGCTGTATTCGAACTCGGTCGCGTAACTAAAACGACGCACGAGGGAGGCAGCAAATACTCCACGAGGCTTTTATTACGCGATAAAAGTCCGGCGGGGCGCTCGGCTAGCGCGCCGGGGCATACGAGGCGCCGTCTAGTCGGCGCAAAAATACAGAGGGTCGAGAGATTGATAAGGAATTCAAACGGCCTGCTTACTCCGGCGAGCCTGCGTTGCTCCTGTGTGTGTGTATATACATACTCGATGGCGCGGCTCCTCGCGGCTCCTCGCTTATGACCGTAAATGTCGCTTTATGTGCGGCTGCTCTGGCCCTCCCGCATGAATGATATTCCATGTGTGTCGCTCTCGCGCATATTCAAAGTGTTCCACCGGGAGGTCGACTCCAGCCAGCCGTCTGTATTTGCACTACTGGTCGTCCGTATATATATATATATATATATATGTATATATGAACATGTATGTCTATCGGCTTCTCGCGCACGTACAGGCGCTCGGTTGACGCGCGCGCGAGCCAAGCCCTGAGCTTTGCCCTCCAAGACACTTTGCCGATTCCGCCCTCGACCCGACCCGGTGTAATTCTAACCCTTTGCGGGCTGGCTCGCGCGAGCGCGATCCAAAGGGATTTGCGGCCGGAGACAAACGGCCGAGCGCCTCGCCAAGCGTTTTCTCCATTCTCTTTGATTCGCCTCGATCGCGAGAGCCGCGCGCTACACTCGACGCCAGCTGTTGACTCAGTTGGAGCCTCGGTATTTACCTTGGTTTTCCAAGGTCCAGTTGTGGGAGTTTTTTTTAAAAGCCGACGATCGCGAAGACGGTATTGTGCGTTTGATTCTTCAGTTGAGACGCCAAGCTTCCTAACGAGCTCTATCGTAACCCGAATGGCGGTTCGCGGGAAATTGACCCAAGTAAAAACATTATGCATAAATTATACCTAGAAAGTTATGCCTAGGAATGGAGTGACATGACCTACGTATAGTCTAGGCATTATCAAGGCTAACTCGAAAGGTACAGTTCTCTATGCCTTAGTTATGCCTAGTAAGCTTAAGGGTCTTTATTTGCTGTGCATCAATTATGCCTGACAATAGACGGTTTTATAATTATTACCTAATTATAAAACCGAGAGATCTTGTAAATATCAAGGTGAATGGTATATAGACAGACGTGACTTGTTTCACTTACAAGAAGCAAAATCTAAAACGCCATCCATACGTAGTACCACGTGGATCAGTACAATGTGGTCACTCCTGCACTACCGATAGATAGCGGTTCGGATCCGTGAACTAAACCCACCCGCGAAATCGAATATAGAATAGTATGCACCTTCCAACGCGAGCTCTAAAGAATACACATGGGCGATTCACTAACTATTCTATAGATCGAATATAGGGGGATGGAGATATTCATTGAAAATAAGAACTTATCTTTGAGTTTGAGGTGGCACGCAACGTCGTCTAGTCCCAGCCCTGCCCGAAGCGCTCTGCTCATCGGACACCATTGATTTTTGGGCTTTGAATGGATAAGGTGGGTGATCCTCATTACGAACGCGCCACTGCACCTTGAGGTTCTGTCCTGGTGTCAGCCGGTCACTGAATAACGCGAGGCTCCGATGTTCCGAAGGACTGTCTAGATTTGGCCTAAAGAAAACCTTCGCATTATCAATTTGACCAGTGCTCCGCAATTTAGGATGAAAATATCAGAGGGTGTCAACGCAGAACCGCAGTTTCTGCATTGACATGACTATAAAATAGAATAGATCGGAAACTTAACATGAGTAAGACCTCTCCCATAAATCCCTACCCGATAACGCGTGGCTAAGAAAAAATTTTACAAACCTCGTCAAAGTTCACAGAAAACACCCGCTGACGGGAACGACCACTTATCCGTCTTACGGACTGACCGGAGTCAGACTGCACCAAGTATTAAGCTGAACCCATTGCCAGCAGATAGTGATCCGTGAGAGGACTAGGTTCGTAAACCAAACCCACCCGCGAATTCGAATATAGAATGGCATTGCACCTTCCTACGCGAGCTCTAAAGAATACTCATGGGCGATTCTCTAACTATTCTATGGATCGAATATGGGGGGATGGAGATATTCATTAAAAATAAGAACTTATCTCTGAGTTTGAGGTGGCACGCAACGACGTCCCGTCTCTGCCCTGTCCGAAGCGCTCTTCTCATGTGTCTAGTACTGTTTCTCTTGCTCTGAACATATACACAGAAAAAGTTCAATTTGAGGTTAGAATGTTGCGTTATTATCAAACATCGTTATTCCATAACAACTCTAATTCTTGTGTGTATTTTCTTTCAATTTATGACTATTTCGTGAGTAAATCAGACCACAAGGTTGAAAGAAATGTGAAACTACCAAAACTGAGAGGCTCAGTAAATATTTTTATATCCACAAAAGTTTGAGCGGGTGGATATGACTTTTTACAAGAAATTAGCTGACAAAAATTAAAAAAAAAATAAAATTGAGAACGCGGAGTTGGTGGGAAATGCTGCATATATATGTATATATATATATATATAAATAATTGCTTCACCCCAATCGCTCAATCAGACTGGCACGTCTGTGTTGCGCGGCGGTCGAGCCAAGAATGCCGAGGCGCTCGGTGTTAGTCCCGCCAAGTGGCCCCCCGGCAGAGGGCGCGCATTCAACGTATAGTGCTATACCAAAGGAGCGCACACACATGTGTGTATGTGTGTGTGCGTGCGTGTGTGTGTGTGTGTGTGTGTGTGTGTGTGTGTGTGTGTGTGTGTGTGTGTGTGTGTCTTCGGTACCGCTTGATCGATGAGACTACCAGACTAGCACGGCTGTCTCGCGCGGCGGTCAAGCCAAGAATGCTGCCTGCTGGCCGCGGCGCTCGGCGTCAGTCCCGCCAAATAGGCCCTCCGGCAGAGGGCGCGCATTCAACGTACAGTGCTATACCAAAGGAGCGCACACACATGTGTGTATGTGTGTGTGTGTGTGTGTGTGTGTGTGTGTGTGTGTGTGTGTGTGTGTGTGTGTGTGTGTGTGTGTGTGTGTGTGTGTGTGTGCAGCACCGTTTGATTAATCGGACTAGTGGGAAGTGAATTCGCCATCCTCTCCCCGCTCTTCAAACCAATATGGCCGGTTTCTTGCCCACTTCCCGAATTTGATTTGATAATGCCTAGACTATTCGTAGATTATATCAGTCCATTTTTAAGCATAACTTTCTACGCATAATTTATGTATAATTTTTTTACTGGGGCATATCGGGCTCGTACGCATTATTTCCGTGCTTTCTTGTCGAATTTCGATGGCACTGGGTTGTATTCTTCGAAAAAATTTGAAAAATGAGTTATTTCCCGGATCATCGCACGAACATTGTGAATATTGGGAATTTCAGCTTTCAAAATTCGTTACAGCATCAACTTCACACCGTTCGATTCTTGTTTTTTTTTTTCGGCAAACTACATTGAGACATGTTTGCACACAATTAAATGAGTCATTCCGTAAGATGATGTACGAGTCCCTGGAGCCTGAGCATTTGTTAAAAACACCTCGTTAAACTGGGCAATACACCGAAAATGTAAAATTCACGTTTAATTGAGAACTTCACGAAAGGTCTGTGTAACACTGAAATGTTCTAATTACTCGGGGGAAAAATTTCCCTGCAACTTTGTTCGCCGAGGATTTTTCCCCAGCAGCCGCTTGCTCATTAGATATATGTACGCGAGTATCAAAAAAGAACTTTTCATGCCCGCAACGTTTTCCACCTGTTCTTGCCCAACCCCTTCGAGAAACTCTTCGTAGTACAAAAGCGCGACCAATTGAAACAGAATAAAAAAGACTAGAAGAAGGAAACGTGTAACCCGGGAAAGAGGGTCAAGTTTTGAATTACATACCAAGTCGTTTTTCCCGTATTCGTGAATCGAAGGGGGGTGGCATTCGAGCGATCGCGTATAATATGTATATAAAGCGTATCGGGGAAATACTAATGGCCATTAAAAAGTGCGCCGGCGAAAGTTTTGGGAAACATAATATATACAATCATCGCTGGCGTTTCACCGCGGGGGAAAGCCCACGCGTTACTTTGGCCCGTTTTCCTCGTGCTTCCCCCTCCTTTTTTTTCCTCCCTCTCTCTTGCGCGCGTTTAATTAAAAATGTCTCGAAAGTTTTCCCGTAGTCGTATACTCGAGCTCGCGCGGCGGCGGCGGCCTCTTCCATTTTTCCTCGGCTTCTCCCAGCCTCACGGTCGCGCTCCTGCCCCGAGAAATACCAAAATTTCGAGTTGTCATTCACCTTCCGAGCTCGCGCCGGTGAACTTTCGAGCGTCAACCGTGCACTGCTATACTGGCGAAACACAAGTCGCGGATTAATCCGGACGGAGCTTCATTTGGAATTTTAATGAACGCTACTCCGCCGCTCTCCGTATACACGTGCGCGCCGTGACGAGCACAAGCACACACTTGTGCACGCCAAACGCGACTGGCCCACCCGCTCAAAATTAACCGGCCGGGGCGAAAAAACAGAGAGTGAGTGAGAGAGAGCAAGTAAACTCCGTAGACCTCTCGAGGAGTTTTCGAGATCCGCTCGCTCGATTTGCGGCTGCTGCACATTCGGCCGAGGAATGATTCGCGCGGCCAACTTGTTCTCCAGCCTCGTAATTAGTAGAGGTGTTTTGATTTCGTTTGTTTCCCCCGCGTTGAAGTTCTTGTCCTGTAATCAAGAATGATTCCACGGGTATTTCCCCGGGAGAACCATATCCGCATCTCCCAAAACGTCCACGCGACGATCCAAATTAAATTATTTCGAACTAGTACATAATGCTTGTTGCATGATTTGTGTCTCGAGGAGCTTCGCGTTTTCAATCGTCAAGATGCTCAAAGGCTGTATTTTTCAATTTTTTTTTACCCCACGTCAAAGCGAGGCAGCGCTAAAAAATTGCTCGAGAGAAAAAAAATGAAGCGTGCGTCGCTCGAGCCTTTGACAAGTAGCCGAGCGTGTATCGGGACAGGGTGGGGTAGTGGGGGGGGGGCGAAAGCGACTTTCTACACTTGTCGAAGCGTTAAAGAATGCATGGATTCTCCCGGGCAGAGGAGAGCGGGGCAAAAACGTAATTATAGCTCTTTAGAGCGAGCATAGCGGCTTCCTCGAACTTCCGAGCGTCGCTTTTCACACGAGCCCGGGCCGGAGGGTGGGGGGCTTTTGTGCGAGCGAGGAGCCATTAGTCCGATTACTCGAGCGGAAAAAAACTGACGGAAGGAATGTCGCATCGTTTTTGCCTTTGTGCTGCAGCCTCCCTCTCTCGATTTACGACGGCGATCCAAAGTAGCAGGCGCGAAGGAGGGGAGGAATTTAAAGCGCGCGCCCAGGGATGCGTTGCACCTCGCGCGATATCCGCGCTTAAACTTTTAATGACGGCGAGGAGAAACGAGGATTGAACGCGAGCACACGAGCCGCTCTGCCCTGTGTGCTCCCCGCGGTATACGTAGCTTCGAGAGCCGTATCTACGCCGGGCCGGGCTAACTGTTGTAAGGATTTATTGGGCTCTCGCTCGTTGCAGCGCGCGCGCGGCTCTGATTTATTCGCGCTCTCGGCCCGATTGA
Source organism: Aphelinus atriplicis (assembly GCA_020882685.1). NCBI lineage: Eukaryota > Metazoa > Arthropoda > Insecta > Hymenoptera > Aphelinidae > Aphelinus > Aphelinus atriplicis. The sequence goes on from CM037074.1 coordinate 8,820,664, forward strand.
TTACTACCGCGCTCGCGCCTGCCCCGGCTCTCCAGCTCGAACAATTTCAACCGACGCGAACGCGTATCGTTCATACGAGCGCGCGCGGCAATGGTGATGACGCTTCGGGTCGTTGTATTAATCAGTGAAACGAGCCGTTTCCAGTCGGACCAGGCGATTTCGTCGTTATTGGCTGATGGGGCAACGGAGAAAACCTTGCTCGGGCGCGCGACCATACCCAAACGTAGTTGCGAGCCGAATTGACCCATTAACGCCTAGGAACACGAAAGTTTTAGTTCATCTTCGAGCTGCGCTGTCGAGTCGGGAACGAGAAGATATTTTCATCGAATTCATGGATCCTATACTATGGGAGAATGCGGGACAAAATTTTAAAAGAATGCCGTGGAAAACCAATATGGTGCATTTGAATTTGAAAATATCAAAAAATAGAATGTTTGGTTTTATCATTTTTTTCAAATTTAAATTGGATCAGGACTCATTCCTGTGTTAACAAAGATAAACAAAATAGTTTACGGAGAAATTTTCTTTTTCTTTTGATCTTTTCCTTTTGATTCACTTTGATCGACGAATAAATCCTGATTCGTTTTCAATTCAAAAAAAAGAAATTTCTTGGTATATTTTGAATTCAAATGCCCCATATTGGTTTTCCATGGTATTTTTTTGACATTTTGTCCCTGCCAATCGATAGAGCATATCCCAAAATAGTCCAATGTATGGGTTTGATAAAAACATTTTTCCGTTTACGACTGAATAGTCTAGTTCGAAAATAAACTATTAATTTCGTGTTTTTCGGCGTTGATGGGAATAGATTATGTTCATATCACTACTCAGCAATGTTAGTCGAGAAAAGTTAATTCGTGACGTTTCGTACTTTCTAAATTTTTACATTGTAGAAATTGTGTAACTGCTAAAATACAGTAAAGTTTAACTAAATTTTCAGTAAATCTCACATATCAACATCAAATTATACATTTTCTACTGATAAGCAGCAGTTCTTCGTTATTTAAAATTTAAAGAGAGCCACAGATAGGTCGATAGTTTCGCGTACGCGAAACAAGTAGAACGAGTAATTTACCAGGTCAGACGGGCAGTGAACGGGCGCTCGGCAACAGGGTCGGCTCTCCTCGGCAAAGGAAACAATGATCGCCGAAGAGTACATAACTCGCGTGCTTAGCGAGCGAAATCCTCTCGAAAATTCAAATCCGGGTATGGAGGGTTGAGGAGAGGCGCCATCGGATGTATCTGCCGTCTGGCTCGAGAGCTATCCCTTCGCCACCCCGAGCAGGCGCGCGCGACGCGTGAAAGGAATTGAGAAGCATCGGAGCCTCGCGCGCCGATCGTCCCGTGTACCCTCTTGCGTCGTCTCTATCCGCCGCGACGCGTCTACAGCCACCGGGGCGGGGGATAAAGTTCGAAGGGGGGCTGCTGTTTCGTCGTACGGCGGAATATAGATTGTTTGGACGCGCGAGGCTAATGATTTGAAACGCGCTGCACACGCGGCTAATGACATTGGCGGTGCGTGCGTGGCTCGGTGTTGCGTTACAACCCCTCCGGACCCGCCGGTATACCGGCTCTCGTTGCACGCGCGCGTGTGTGCACGAGCTCCTTTTGTTGTCGCTGCTGCCGGTTATTCGTGTGCGCCCAATGGCTCGGCTGCTATTTCTGCCGCGAGCGAGCTGCTCCACCGAGTGCTCATCCACATGGCAAAATGTCGCTGGATACACACTCACACATACACGCGCGGGACTTGTATCGATTGATCCGTGCCCCGAACGAGTTTTCACAAAACATCCCGTGTTTGACGAGAGCAGTGAATTTTTTTTCACCCTCCCAACTCCACAACCGGATGTAAATTGAATTCACCCGCGAAACACTTTGCCCGGTAGCGAATGAAAGTACTGTGCTCGAGCGTGAAGTATATACACAAGACGTATGAATGGGGGGAATGTGTGTGTGTGTGTGTGTGTATCGAGTACGCCCGAGCTACATTTCCCAATTACTTTTCAACGTAACGTTAATTTTCGAGTGCCAACTCGATTACTTGATGAATCGACGCTCGCGACTTTCTTTCATTTCTTGGCGAATATTGGACTTCCGAGAGTGTGCGTTTGAATAGTAGCTGTTGAGGAGCGTACGACGAAATCATCGAAAACTTTCATAAATAATTAAACAAATATAATCGCTATAATTTGAATGCATTAGATCAATTAATTAGCATACAGTTTATTGCGAGTTCAATATACGAGTTATGAAAATTCACAAGAACTTTCAAGAGAACAGATTAGCTTTTAAGCAGGTAAACCGTTTTCTTTTTTTCATCTTTCGTTTTATTTTCATGTTGTAGGTACAGCACTCAGGCAAAGATGGTCGATACTGGTACGGGCACGCTTTACATCATTGGATCCTTCAAAAGGATGACAACCGACGCGGACTTCAAGGTGAGAATCAGTATACGCGAATTGTTCACCTTTCATTTCATGCAAGCCCAATTTTTGTATTTTAATGCGCATTTTTAATATTTATTGACCTGAAATACTGAGCATCCATTCAACCAACCACACACCACCATGCTTTTGTTCGTATCAACTTTTAAAAATATCTTACATTCAGTATCTTGCAAGTTATATCTGATATCGCGAATAGAAAATTCAGTTTATTGTATTTTTTACATGTCTTCGACAGAATAGTACTAGATAGAACTCTCGCACATTCGTCGAACCTGTCACTAACATACTTTATCATTTTGCTCACGCACTTGCATTCTGCTTGAAAATAATATATTTGCAGTATTCTGAAATTCTTCGAAAGCACTTACCAGCAGAGATACAACCCTTCTAATCTTAAATTACGACGTAACTTTTGCGAGGTAGTTTTTTGAACACCCATTCATTTTTGTAATATGCATTCAGTATAAGTATTGAATCAAACGTAAATCACGAAACATCTCCAGAAAATCTACCGCCTTGCAATGTTAGCCTATTCGGCTAACTCAAAAATTCCATCGTCATTGGTAACCCGCAAGGCTCGGGCCTCTCTTTGTTAGATGCGCGAAACTCCAGAGAAGATACATTGTATATTTTCATAATCTCACATTTCAAGCACGTAAGCCCCGTCATACTTGCACGGAAGCATATACAAACTCGAAGTTTTCAACAAAACATCCGAGCTTCCCCTACACTTTCCGTATGTACGAAAAACCCGAGCATACCGAGCAGCTTGTGTCATCCGAAATTGACAAGAGATTAAAGCCGGTGCGAATGTCGCGAATAGAATAGCCCCCGAGCCGCGGGAATAACGAGCTTCGGAATACCCGTCGCGACGAGAGTATATATACAGACGAGTGTCTCGCGCGCGGGCGCGATAGAGGAGGGGGAGCTTCTCGCGTCGTAACAGTTTGAACGGGACGAGCGCTTATCTGCTGCGACGACGAGCCATTTCCGCGAGCTCGTTAGTGGGATTGTCGTATCGAGTAACGTGCAGCGCGCGAGCAAACAAAACAGCTCCGTCTTCCGCGGCGGTGCTGCTGCAGCGGAGGAAAAATGCCGCATCGTCGTCGGGGCTTTGGCGAGCCAGCGAGGCGGGTTAACGGCAATTGCCGCTCTGCTTCTCGGCGATCGCTCCATAGAAATTTCGACACGCGCTCGCGCGCGCGCATCCGCGGAATATAACGCCCGGGCTGGAGGGCAGCAAGACGCTGCCGGGCTTAACGGGTTTAATGGGTCAGGCAAGACTCGATTACCCCGGGACAATCCTCCCGAGTCTCTCGCGCGCGCCCGACCTCCTCCCTCTCTGTATATATATACCCACTCGCACGCGTAGCCCTCCGCTCCATTATGTCGCTCCGAGAGCGGCCCACCGGGCTGTGGTGTCGATAAGCTCGAGCTGCCGTTCGATCTCGCGTGTGGCGCGCGCTCGATTGAGCCCGTTCGACACGTGTCTCCGATAACGCGAGAGACAGCTGTATCTTCCCGCGAGCTCTTTTTCTCTGCCCGACTCGTTCGTTCGCGTTGATCAATCAACCATACCTCGATTAGACGGTCTACCAAGTGGCGATTGAAAACTTCATCATACTTTCCGTGTCTATACGGAGAGACAACTTTGAGTTGATAAATCGTCTTGGAAATTAAGGGTCTCGGGGCAAACGCATATTCGAGGGAAGTAACCCAACTTCTCACAGGTGGCTCGTCAAATTTATCAGTAGCTCGACTTGAATGTTCTCCGCGGTAAACGCGCGTGATGGTCTCGGCTGATGCTGACGGGAGTGTAGAGTACGATACAATGAACAAAAAGAGATCGAAGTCGATTGGTTTAGACTTAACATCAGGAGGTCACACTTGAGATTTGGCCTTCTAAATACACTTGAACTTTCGGAGGTAATTCTTTGATATCCAAGCTTGTGATATTCCCATTCGATCGTTAGCTAACGTTTTGTGTAGCATCCATTCAGATCGAATGTTGTACGAATAAATTTACATCTTCTATATAGAAACTGTATCTCATTGAAGTCGGACGTTAGGCTGAACGTTAGGCTGCGTGTATTATCTATTTGAGTAACTAATCTTCGAAAGTTTCAGTGGGACCGGAAACCAAAATCCCAAGTGGTTTCCTGATTAGTAAGATTAGCCTGGTAGAAAATTAGGCATTTCTTACCATTAAAAAAAATCCAGTTAAGTACGATTTAGCTAAAATTATTAGCTAAAAGTTATTCGAGTATCTTCATTAGAGGGATCTTAGCAGAATTTTATGCTACTACTTTAACAAGAATTCAGCTTAGGTTATTAACTCTAACCGATTCTTAGCTTAAATTTGCTCAATGTTTCTACCAGAACACTCAAATTGGTTGTTGTAGTTTGTAACGAAGGATCGATGCCGAATAACCACTATTCACATGAACGATAAATCATTTTGAGTATTTGTGACGGATCAGCTGATACAGTGGTGCATCAGCTGCCAAGCGACATGCGATTGCCGTGCGCAGAACCGTAAAAATTGAAGAGCAACTGATAATTTCGATGCGCCACCCATGAAATGTCGACGGATAACATCGTTCGGATATAAACACACGTTTACCAAGGGAACTTTGATTTTCGAGTTGGTGTGGATCCTAATCGCTCACTGAAAGTTCTCAGTGCACAATCACTATCTAGTTAATGGGAGACATTCAATACGGGTTTTCGTGCAACACATATCACTCGATGATTATCCTTCAGTCGAGAACAAAAGTATCTTGAATAATCGTGGATTAAATTATGAAACGCGAAAGAAACGGAAAACCCTCGCCAAGCGCGTACTTCGAATAACTTCCGGCTGTTTCATCATTCTACGATAATAATAGAACGGCGCAAATCGTTAAAACACACGTCGTTCGACACATACTCATCCAGAACATACGAGATGTTGCCTCGAGTGACGAGGTGCCGTCGAGTTGCTCGTATACATCAGCCAAAGTACTCGGGCCTATGGTAATAGGCTTGGAACAATTACAATTCCCCGAGATTAAGTGATAGTCGGAAAAGTTGCAGTTTGCTCGAGATGGCTAATCGCGGTGTGGGAGGCAGAGCTCGCTGCGAATTGGTCGGATTCCAAGTTGACTCTGCCGAATTGCCATATCCCATCATTATTTTAACCTCGCGGCTCCGGCCCGAGCCCTGCGTACATATTGAACTCTCGGTGCACTCGCGCACGTTTCAATTAATCGCGACGTCTCCCGGCCGGGGACTCACACACACGCGAGCGCGGCGGGATGAAGCCACGAGTGCCGCATCCAGCGCGGATACGAGGGCTGACAAGTGGAAAATAATAATCGCGCGGTAGACGGAGCGAAAGAATCTCGGGGAGGATGTCCAAGCTTCGCCGGGGGTATATAACAGCGGCAGCGGCAAGCCTTTGCTCGGCCGGCCAGGCTTCATCTGCTCTCTTTGCTCCCACATATTTCGCGAAAGGCTCGTCTGGGCGGACGTGTACTCACGTACACACTCGCGCCCGAGCCTGGCTCTTCTCGGTTTTGTCCCGCGCGCCCCGTCATTCCCGGGCGGAACTGCGCTTTCTTTGCCCTCGTCCCTTCCGGCTTCTCCCTTATTTACTCGCGTCTCCCGGGACTCCTCTCTCTCTCTCCCTCGCTCTCCCGGCGCGATATTGAATTCATCATATAGCGAGAAGCCACGGTCCTCTCTTCCAACCGGCGGAAATAAACAGAGTTGCAAGTCCGCAGTTGCAGCTAGCTTTTTTTTAACATTCCACGCGGACGACGAGGCGTTTTACGATTCGCGCGCGTGTTAATTGGACCGAGAGAAGGACGTCGCGACGTTTTGCTCACCGGATCATTATGGCGACCCTCCGAACTTTTATACTGGCCCCCCCCCCCCGTCCTCTGCGACTGGCGACTTCGTTTTGCGTCGTCGTAGTTTTCGACGTCGTTTTTGCCTGCCAAACGATACACCAGTGAATGCACGCACTGCGCAGCTGCGGTATATCGCATGGAGCTTTTGTACTCATCATTCGATCCAGCTTCCCCTCCCCACCGCTGCGCAACGCCGTGTGATTTTTTTGCATGCCGCATATCCGACCGGGTCTCGCGGCTCCATGATTATTTCTACTTTTCCTCCCATGCATGGAAAATAAAACGCATCGGTATTATACTCTGGCCCTCGTTATTTCCACGGCAATTGCATGCATAGTCCGCGCGCTGTGTGTTTTCGCCCACGCTTCCCGTACTTTTTTATAAATAGTCCACGTCCCGCGTCCTCGCTCGCTCGTTTACATTTTTCTGCCTAACGATGCGGAATGATTTTAAACGTCTGATGAATTTGTTTCTCTGCGTGGAATATAAGTCAATCAAGATGAGGATACGGATGTTATGCAGCTCACGTCACACTGTTAAAAAAGCTCAAATTAAATGTACTGTTTTTATGAATAATCTCCTCCGGAAATTCAACAAAATGTTTAAAATTTTGGATATTATCGAAATAAAAGAATTGATTGATACGAATTATTGTTTATAAGTTTCGAAATGTTTTACAACAAAAATAATAGTGTGTTCAGGAGCATTGACTTGTTGTTCATCAAATTTCTAATCCCACTTCCAGTTGAATTAATGTACCATTTTCAAATGTGCTCGCGTTTCATTTTAATCATCCAATAATTTGATTCCTAACAGCGTGCACGAATTTCATGAAAAGTCGATTAACAGATTTATCGTATGAATCACGAAAAGCTAATAATGTCATTGGTGATGTTTGTGCGCAGCTCTACCTGACATCGAACGTGTCGTCGAGCGACTTCAACATGGGCTACAGCATGACCGGTACGCTCGAGCGTGGTTGCAAGAAAACCAATACGTTCCAGATGACGCACTTCGCCGTCATACGAAGACGAGACTACGAGAAGGCCTACGAGGACCCCAGTCCCACCTAGTGTCCGTCCACGCCCCCGCTGTCCGACTGCGGGGACCACGAACACTACACGTAGTTGTAAGGGTGCCTCTATATACACACACGTATGTTCTATTCTACTGCTGTGTATATCGCATTCATCATCCTCGGTTATGACAATCCGAATCATCCCGAAGGGATGTCGAAGCGCTCGGCACGGCCTCGAAAACGTATTGGCCGCGATCGTTCGCCTTTTTTTTCTTTTTATTTTCTTTATCTATGGTTAATGCCACTTCGAGCGAACGCGATTCGTGTTTGTGCAATAGTTCCGTGCTGCGATCATTGTGCGACTGGCGTGAATCTGTGCCTCCGAAAGCCGTCTTTTCGTTTTATCGCTGCCACTGTTGTTTTGAGTTGGGAGATCGAGCTGCGATAGCGCGAGAACCGTACACTCAGAGTACTGTTACTCATTCTCACCATCTATTCTACTTACATGGAACGATCTTTCGAAATGTCTCATACCGCGATGAGACGTACGTCTTTTGCAATCATTTCGTGGCTACGATCGCGATGGTTTTCGAAGCCTCTTCAATTGAACATTAGTTCAAACATTTTATACGATATTTGTACGGTTTATTACTGTAGATCAGATGTGAAAATGAGTATACGTTCTGATATGTTTCGATGAAAAATATCAAGACATGGAAGATGAAGAAATTCATTTCGTTGGGCTAACGTTTTCAAATTTTTAATTGAAGCGTCAACTTTCGCTTTGTATTCGATTGAATTTTCACAAGCGGAGGCACCCCGTGACAGAGCAAAACGTCCATGGTAGTTTTAGTACGTAGATCTCGAGAGGAAATTGCAAGAGAAAAAAAAATTAAACGAAGAAGAGAATTTTCGCGTCGATACAAAGTTGTCGCGCGGAATATACGTTCGGATCTTTACCAAAGTATTAGCTCGTAAGTTTCTTGGCTCGATTCTACCGTACATCGGCGGATCTCATGTCATACGTATGTATAAATAACATTTCGAATGGCGCGAATACTTTAATTCCTGGCGCGCTTTAGGGAGAGGAGAGAATACTACGATATAATTACCAAAAAAATATATTTAAAAAATGACAAGACGATGGGAGCTAAGAGTGGAGCGAAGCGCTCAACGACTCATGCTCATCATCATAATTTACCTATGAGATAACTATATATTATATATATATTGTATAAATGTTTAAGGAGTAAATACCGATACATGATCTGTGGATCTGGCATAATAGACACGAACCTCTCTTACTCGGGATCATTGTATATTATTGAGCAGTCTATGTGTGAATAATGCGATATTTATTTTTGCTATGAAGAAGTAGAATACGTCGAATCTGCTAATTTTTTAAAGTGATACCTTTTTACTTTGATTGATTTTCACGCGATAATTATTAATTTCATCATATACGTTTTGACATACTCAAATTATGATAGACTTTATATCGACATTCCAAATTTTGGTTGCTGTGTTACAAGATAAAGCACAAATAGAGCAACGATTTGTAATAACACCCAACGAAGTGCAATATTAAACTTGTGATTTGTTTGTGAATCTCTTTTTAGTTGTTAACGGATACTAGTTGCGATCATGAAAATGTAAATATTAAGAGGAATGAGAAGAATGGGGGCAAGAATGACGGAGGTGAGTGTTTCCAATATCAAGAATTCGGAATGGTTTGAGTTGTCGAACGTGTTTACGTTGTCGGGAATATGGATAAAAACTTTTCATTCTCATGCTTGCATGATATTTTTCCCTCAACAATGTATGGAAATCATTACAATCTTTCGAATAATCAAAGGTCAAAATTGTACATTGAAATAATCAAACAAGTGTGTAATGCGTAATGCTCTTATTCAGCTTCAGAACACATTGACAATTAACTATATCTAGTTGTTAGTGCCAAAGGAAACAAAAATCGCGTCCCCTCTCTCGAGGCGTTAGTCCTATACGTACGAATATGAAGAATAGACAGATTTTAATAGAACAGAACTATAAGTGTGCATCTATCAAATAAAATCAAACACGATATATTTTTTGCGCGAGTGTGAAGTGGCACGCAACAGGGTCGAAGAGAGAAATCGCATTCTTCGTTCGGAAAATCAGCGAGTAGTGATCGATTTTTCATGCTTGTACACCAGCTAGAAGTCGACTCTATTTCAAGTTGATTTTTAGATCTTGAAGAATCTGAGTAGAAAATGAATTGTCGTAGATAGTAAGCAGCATCGGTGTTTAGAAATCTTCTCATTAGAAAAGCTATTGTAGACTGGGAAAAAATACCACTTTCATCTATAATTGCACCAAACGTTCTCGTAAACGATTGCACAAAAAAATCCTGATGGATGTTGTAGAGCAATTTTATTTGTTTTGAAAAAGCTCAGATGATTTGCAAGCATTCATTATTGTAGAAAGTTACTAGAAGTAGCACAGTTTATATTAGGGCTTGATACACTTTGATGTTTCTAAAGAAAGGGAATTCTGAAAATGCACAATCGCAAGAATTATTCGCGATTTTCGTAAAATCAAAACCAAGTTGGGCTTGTACGTCAAATCATCTTTTACGTTGAATTGGGAGTTAGATATTCAGTTTGAAGTTGAAATTTGAAGTTTCAGATTTTCCAAAATTTAATGGAATCGCCCATTACTTCAGAAGTTGTTCGGCGAAGAAATTTGATGAATAGAAATTCAAATTTAGCAGTTCATGACTACTTGAGGTGATTCAAACGTCTCCTGACTAGATACAAGGTTCCGAAGAAAATTTTTTAGAAAATAACTTTATTACAGATTGTAATTGATTCAAATCCAACCACTTCTAAACTGAGCAAAAATGATTCTGTAAAAATCCACATTTTTCTTTTAAAGTATCTTGAAAAAAGTTAGACTAAATTTGAAGTATTATTTGATGCCTTCGAGTATAGGGTTTATTACGGCGCGAAACATTTGAGCCACCTCAATAATTTCGTTTTGAATGTTCTATCCATCTGTGGGGAAAATCGTATAAATTAATTGGTTTAACGAGAGAGTTTTTATTAGAGATGATGAATGTAATTTCGTAATTTTATAAATTATGTAACTTCAATGATTCTAGATGATGATTGCGATTGTAATTTTCAAATGAAATATTCCATCAATGTCGTAGTTTGAATGTATCTACTCAAATCTAAAATTTCGCGCACCTATCTCAGCTTTACGCTGGTAGAAACGAATTTGAAAAAGTGTAACTATCAAAATTATCATAGCCGCTGATGAAAAAAATACCTTTCTAAAAAAGAAACTCCAGAGCCTAGATTAGAGTAGTGAGTAGTGCGTGTGTGTGTCTTCACGTTTGACGTAGCTTAGCTGACCTAGGATGATTTAAGTCAAGTAACGTCCGATATCACGGTCCCTCCTAACTACTTAGCCGTAGCTTAGACCCAACGATGCACGCTTTCTTCGAATGTCTCAAAAAAAAACCAAAATGTCACTATCTTCGTCAGCTGCACGCGGGTCTCTAGTCACATTTTTGTACGAACAGTAGCTTAAAGGTATACACGAATTCTTGTTTCTTATTTTTCTCCATCACTTCTTTCTGTCCTTCTTCAATTTTCCAAGGATTGTTTTCTCATTATTGTCCTATATGAATGAATTTCTATATGATGATATTTATGGACAATTACTCAGAATAAAATTGAAGACTATCCCAAGAATCTACTATCCGACGACCCACGACAGTATAAGTTCTTTCACCTATTTTAAAATTTTCATTTTCCTATTAAATGTATTTTATACTGTGAAGATTATTTAAAATTCAAGGATAATATGAGAAGATTATTATTTGAAAACAGAAAGAACGAGAAAAAGAGAGAAAAGAAACAAGATATACGTTTGTATCTTTGAGAATATAGATTGTAGCAAAATGTCATAGATAAAAATGTAGCAACGTAGAGTCGATGCCGTTTGTCCTCGAGTCACGATTCCTTGAGTTTAACGAACAGATCCAAATAGTTTCTTTTTGACTTTATTGTTGCTGTGAATTGCTTTTTTTTGCGTACATGATAGAATCTCAAAGTGTAAGTTCCCTTTTGTTGCCAATTCTTACAAACAACACTGATAAGTTTTTCACATTGGGAAATTATCAGTTTTATCTTATTTTGAGATGATGAAAATGAATACATTGTGATAATTTGAAATCAAGAATCTGATTACCAATTAGTTCTATCTAAATTTAAAATATTAAAAACTTACTATTTATCAGTAAAAATTGCATAGCTGATGAATAATAGTAAACATTCACTTGAAAATTAGTGAAATTTCACTAATTTTCATCACTTATGCAATTTTTACTATGTTAAATTTAGTGAGTACAGATAATGAGAATTGATTTGACAAACAATTCCATTAACTACTCGAGGACAGGCATTGGCAATTTATAGTCGGTTATTCGTACATTAGAGCTTCACTATTGAAGAAGGCTTGAGAATAATGTTCTCAGATTAAGAAAATAGAGAATAAAACCAAAAGTTTGACAGAAACTAACGATTATCGATCTTCTTCTGCCAAAAGTCGTATATCGATGTGTTGTTCTCATGTATAAGCACGATGAAAGGGAGTAATGATTATCTTATTTAAGCTAAAAAGAACAGAATAAATGACTTCCTTATGATTACCGCTAACGTTATATAATCATAAACAGGTCTTAAAAATACGAACGGGAATTTCGTATTCAAAGCTATGGCTGTGATCCTTACTAATCAGTACGTTTCGTATTGTATTCGACACTACGCGTATTTCATAGGTATATCCACGAAGACATTATGTATAGCTATGAATAAGTTTACAGTTAAGGGATAGAAGTGCGTTATAGTAAGAAAAACAAGTTTTGTTACGTTTCCTCAACGTTGAAAAAATCATATTTGAATTTGTTTGGCATGATTTTATTGTAATTACATCAATTTTACTGCAGCCACCAGTGAAAGATGTATACAAATCTTTGCAACTGTCATAGACAGGTTATTAATATATCTCGAATTGGTGTCAATGATTGTCAGTTTCGAAGAGTATATTTCTTTTTTTTTTATTTTCTTAATATACAATTAATATTCTTTGTTAACTGAATAGTGACATTCCGAAATTTTGTGAAATGTTACCAAAATAATGAAATGTGTCAATATTTGATAAAAGTTTATAAATAAGGACAATATAGTACGTAAGAACAATATATTTCAAAAGGAAACTCTGTGTTCATGATTTCCCTCTTTTTGTAAAAAAGCTCTCGTACACTGCATTAACGCAACAATATTATTCTTGTGCCAAAGGTTTTTACAGTCTACTGTTAATATTATGCACTAACGTCAATAAGTGAAAATAATTGAATTTTTCTATAATTTTTGCAATTTCAACGATTATATTCGTTACGTTGTTGTAAATGATGATTTTTATCGATAGTCAAGAGACCTGTTAAATTTCGGTAATTAAACTTTGCGTTACTCGACTAATTTAAATTCAATCCAAACAGTTAAATGATTATTCTTTTTTCTTTTCATGTATATTAAAGCGAGGTAAGAGGAATGATAAAATACACAGAGTATTGTTCGTACATTCAATCAAAGCTGTAAATAGTCGTTAAGTATGTATGAAAGCTTGCGCAAAAAAGAAAAACAAACGTACGTCTGATTAAAGATGATAAGCTTCGTATTATTTAACAAAGGAACAAATATGTACATGTATGATAATGGATGGGATTAAGCGCAGGGTGTCCGAAAGTGCATGGGAAAAAGAGCAAAGCAGTGTCTGAAACGGAACATACGTCGACTTCTAAGTGTTTTCTCCCCCATTCCACGGCTCCTTTCCAGCCTAATTTCCATTTCCCGGTTCCTTTGTACTTCTCGCGAGTCCTCGTTATTCATCTTTCTCGTTCATATTCTTCCTTTATTTCTTCTGAAAACCTCAAGAGCTCGAGGGCTTGAGACAGCACAAATTTTCGGACGCCCTCGTTTCGTGACGAAGAGGCGAGATTTTATCGGTCGGACGGCCGTCGTATCTTGAGGGTCGAATTCTGACTCGGGAAATTGGGAAATGAGTCAGAGAAATGAATAAGGGGCGACAGTGGAGTGAAAAAGAGATTGGGTGAGACTGTTGAAGTAAAAAAGCTGACGTGGATAGAAAATGTGAATAGAGCGACATGTCACAAACGAGAAAAGGCTTCGATGTATTTTCACTACGCAGTCCTGTCAACAGTCAATTCATTTTTGTATTAAACTTACTATCCATGTATATCTAATGTCATGAATCATGCCAAAAATAAATGTTACATTTACGCAATCGACATGTTATCATTGTTCATAACCGTTAAACCAATAGATCCTTTTTCCATACTCCAATCGATGAGAAACGTTGATAATAACATTTTTCCTCCATTTACCTAATGAAAATCAACACCATATACTGCAGTACCGATATGTGCAACGCAAAGTATTTCATTATTTTTGTATAAATTCATTTTTTAAAAAAATATGAACGTTGAGAGATTTAGCGTTTTTGATACATATAGATTTACTTCAAATATAAATAACTTCACATCCTCTCGTATTTGCTCGAACTGCGATTAGATCAAAAAACAGAAAAATACGACCTAATTCAATTCGCAAGTACTTTCGATCTCTAAAATAAAAAAGTTAGCATATTCTTCGCTATTCATCGACGATTATATTTTTCGCGTACTTTATTATTTTTGTTCAACTTCAACTTCAATTCACTTCAATTCACACCAGTCAATTCACTTCGATGCGTGCATTTTCACAACTCGCGTTCATATTTTATTCAGTTTCCGCGAATGCGATTCGGAAGTTGGAAACTTGCTATCTAAAGAAGATCTATCTTCTTGGCCCGTACCTGTTCCTTCTTCAAATAATAGACTCTTTTAAAATGTATGCGGCCCCTGCGTCTCTCTCGTCTGCTCACTCACATCACACCAGGTTAGGTCTTAACCAATCCACTCGTACAGAGGCCACCACCGCCTCTCCTAATAACTATAGCCGCTCCTGATAACTCTCAAGCATCAAGTTACCCAAAGCCCGTACAATTTCCCGTCACAATTTTACTTTGTTCCATTGGACACTATCTATATAGCGACGTTAGTCAGAAGGAAAGTTGTCGCGAGCGCGGCAACACAGTTGGAGCTGGCTCGGAACAACGGAGCTCGAGTTATCCATGCCCGCGGAGGAGTAGGAGGAGGAGGAGGTAAGTGCCAAGGGGGGGAGACATCGGCGTGCTCAGTGGAGCGGAACAGCGCCGCGGGCGAATCGGCCCGCGTCAAATTTCGACGAAAGCAGGAGCGAGAGAGGGAGAGCAATTAGCCAGCGCCCAAGTTTTATCGAGCCCCGAGTATCCGCGCAGCTCAGTTTCATCATTAGCGGCTGCAGCGCGTTTCAAAGCGCGCGACCCCGACAGCAAAAGTTCGCCAATCGTCGGGATGTGCGCGCACGCACAAGTGTATATATGTGTGTGTGCTCGCATCTTAGAACGCAGCTTCCGCACTCTCGGCTAGGGGGCAAATTCGCTCAACACGTCGATCTGAGGCGCCCGCGAGCGCGACGGAGAGAGAGAGAGAGATTCTGGCGGGCTAACGCGACAACGAGTCCCTTGTACATAGCGCCAACCTCCCGCTCGGAGGAGCCTTAGCTCGCGCAAATTATAACTTTGTCGGAGGGGCTGGTGCGCGGCAGAGGAGAACTTGGAGCAGCGAAGCTCCTTGCCTGGGTGTGTGTGTGTATACACATATATACGCGTGTACTGCAGCGAATTAGTCGGGAGAAAGCGCGTTGCTGTTTCCCCTTCAAAGCGGGGGCTCGCTTGTTTTCCGCAACTCGAGACCCGGCCGGCCTTTCACGCCTCTTACATCGGCCCTTGCACTTGTCATCCGCAAACTGTTAATTTGCCTACTTCCAGCTCCCTCCCGACGACGAGACTCTCAACGACCCGGGAGGGAGTTTCCATTTTTCCACGTCTTTTTTCAATTAAAATTAGATTGCGTTGCGTACATTGTATACTTGGCTTTCTCATTCTTTTCAGACGTAATTGAAAGCTGATTGTTTCTTATTTCATGAATCATATAGTTTGATTGGCGTTGTCAGAATATACATGTTTATTATGAATCCAATGAAATTTCCATAGTAATTTCATGTTTATGATGCTTGAAATAATAACATAAAATCAGTGTTTTGAGAGATAAATAACATCCTTGGAACAGTTTTATAAATTAATATAAACAAATGGTCAGTTAAGGACTCTTTTGAATAATTCGATTTATACTGTTATGTAAACACGAAATTTCGGCCACACTAACAAAATTCGTTATTGAATTAAAGGAGAAACTAAAAAAATCATTCAGAATTCTACCTGAATCGTTAAAGTAGCAATTCGACCGACCCCAAGCACTTCGGTTCTGCTCTTGTTTGTCCGACCTTCGATCTCAGCGTGTATAAAAACTTGACGATCAAGCCTCGTTGTTTACGGTGGAACGTATCGCCCCTGAAGATGCTACACTGGGAAAAACGATTTGCATTGCCCCAAGAGGATTGTAGTTTTGGGTCAATCCTTTTGCGGCGAGAGTAATTCCTCTTGAGTCAAGAGGGAAATAATATTGCCTTAAACCCCGTGTTATTCGGTGTAAGAGGATTTTCCGTTTGAACAATCCTCTTGCTGCAAGAGGATTTCGTTTCGAGGCAAAAGGATTTTTCACTTCCATGTACAACTTGTATCGACAAGTAAGTAGACTTGTGTAGAGTCAATGCCTGTGCATCCGTGACTCGTCTAGCCGCGACAGGCGTCGCGCGTCAGTTCACCGCCGGCATCAGTAGCAGCGAGTTCGTGCTCCGTGATAATCTAAATAGTAGCTGAATTTAGAGACTTATCAGGTGAGTCGGTGTTTATTTTCGATCTCTAGAAGAGCACAGAGTCATGATTTATAATTATTTGAGACCCAATTGGTACCAAAAGTAAGAATCATGTGATGAAATCACATGAATTGATATAGGTTATGTGTAGCTGCTGCACAGTACATACAGTCACGTTAATTATCTAATTTCTAACGAATTTTATATTGCAAATAACGATCATTAAGACCTCTTGGTAACATAGCGTATCGTGTAAACGTTTTCAAATCTGCAATAACTACATTTTACAAGAACTATTCCTGCTCAGGGAGTTCCTCTTGACTCAAGAGAAAATTCCTCTTGGGACAAGAAGAATTTTTCTGTACAACTCTCAACAGTAATTTTTCATTGGGAGGAAATGATTCTTTGCCAATGATGTTTGTTTTGATGTGCTGCTTCTTTTACTACGAAAGAAAGGTTTAAATTTAAAAACGCATCTTTATAGATTCAGCTACTCATATTCGTTAAGAGTAAAGAAAACTATGGATTTTAAACCATATTTATTGGCTCATGCGATTTTACATGCACTGGGAAAACAATCCTCTTGCCGCAAATGGAATCCTTTCGCCGCAAGAGGATTTTCCATTGAAATTTGCTACTTAGAGGATTTCCTTTTTGGGCAAGAGGATATTCCCCTGCTCGCAAAATTGCATTGCTGCAAGAGGAATCCATTGGCCGCGAGAGGATTCTCCTTTCAGTGGAAGGGAGCACGAAAATTCATGCGTTCACAGCAACAAAAGGAATTCCTCTTGCCGCGAGAGGAATCCCTCTTGCTGTGAGAGGATTTTCATTTTTAGATAAGGGCAATGCACGTGACGTTTTAATGAATAAAATATCATCAAATTGAACGAGATAATAATTTTAATCTTTGTTATAAAATACAATTTTCATAGTAGCAAACAAAAAAAAAGACATTTTCATTTGATTCGGTTAATTAGAATATGAACTAAAGTTGACAACGCATGTTCAACAATATTAAATAAACGATGGACAAATACAGATAAATAAATATGATAAATAAAAATCATAATAATAATAATTCATGTCCTCTTAGTCATTTCATGCTTGATAGCAGAAATTATTTGACTTGAAGTATTATTGTGCTTATCATGATTAGTTTGGATGTTAAAAACACATCTTTGTATTACAGTCCAAATGTGCTCGCAATCTTTGGGGTACTGGAGGTTCATAATCATGAGAATATGAAAAGTTGTTTTCATTGCAGCTAATGGACTGTCAAATTCCCAAATGAAGTCGTTCAAGCTAACATAGCATTGTGAAGGATTTTCTAACCTTCCTGTAATGACTATTACTGGCTGAACTGATAATTTCCACTCAATATATCTGGCTGCTCTTAGATTTAGTCGCACAAGAGCATCACTGTCAACCTAGAATATAAATATTTTGAATCTATATGAATAAATATCCTGGAGCAGTCGAATACTGTTCAATAAAAAAATTCAAACAAATCCTCTCAATGAGTAACATGAAGAGCATATAAATGTAGAAAAATTATTAACTAGGAGACCACTTGGTATGCGGGTCACCTATCTCTACCAAAATTTTTTGATTGAATAATTTTTTCAGTTCAAAATATCTACATTATGTTAAAATTGATCCGTACACAAATTATGATCCCCATATTTTGCTCTTGGAAACAATATTTTGTTACATTATTTTGCAATGGGGTCTGGCAGATCAATTACTATCTTGCAATAGAAACAAAAACTGACTGTGAGAACCCTTGGGATGCGGGTCACCTATCTTGAACAAGATTTTGGCGGGTTTACTTGTATCAAGAATAGAGTGTAGCCAGTTTTAGGGTCCAGCGCTCCCAAACTTCCAAGATATTAATTAATATATCCTGGTTGGAGCCGTTGGTCTTGTCCCAAATGACAATATGTCATCTGAGACGTATTTCTCTCACTGCACTACACTTTCACTGTTATCACACTGAATGCTATATCACATTTTATTATGAAAAGCATAAAGAAGGAGTAAATAAAGTGCATACTCAACGAATCTCACTTCTATGTCTTACTTGCATAGAGAAAACATGAAATATATGTAAAAAGCATCGCAAACCGACTTTTTACTCTGTGCTTGGATATTGAAATAATAGCAATATGTATTCAAACACAAAGATTACAAGTATAGTAACATTGGACGACAATCCAGTGTCAGAATTGATTTTCATTTACATGGAAACTTCAATTCTGAACATGCGTCAACCATATCATGATACTATACTATAACAAATAATTTAAAACTCATTTACTCACATTCATCTTCTTGCTTCAACACATGTTCTAGCCCAGTACAGCTTATCTGGAACAAAAAAATTATCACAAAGAATCATATTTCAAAAATGTTTGTACACAACTAAAGGTTAAGTTAACTTATCTGAATTTTCTTGCTTCTCAATTGGAAATCCATCAGCTGCTGCACACGATGAAGCTCTAAACCTGCTGGATAACACTGTGACAAAAATTGATCCATAAATTTCCATTACAATCACTCAAACTGTTGTGAGTGAGGAATGTCTACGTGATGAGTACACATCATATGTCTAACTGAACATGGTGTTTACAAACGACGCCTATAGTAACCTGCAGAGCAGTACCTGTGTTACCGACTCCACGCTGCAGGTTACATAGGCGTCGTTTGTGAATGCAATCAGTTGAACATGTGACGTGTACTCCAGTAGACATGCACTGTTGCTTACTCATAACAGTTGGAGTAATTATGAGATAAGTTTACTGTTCAATTTCTTTCGTAGTATTCTCCAGCAGGTTCGGAGCTTCATCGTGTGCAGCAGCTGATGGATTTCCAATTGAGAAGCAAGAAAATTCAGATAAGTTAACTTAACCTTTAGTTGTGTACATACATTTTTGAAATATGATTCTTTGTGATAATTTTTTTGTTCCAGATAAGCTGTACTGGGCTAGAACATGTGTTGAAGCAAGAAGATGAATGTGAGTAAATGAGTTTTAAATTATTTGTTATAGTATAGTATCATGATATTGGTTGACGCATGTTCAGAATTGAAGTTTCCATGTAAATGAAAATCAATTCTGACACTGGATTGTCGTCCAATGTTACTATACTTGTAATCTTTGTGTTTGAATACATATTGCTATTATTTCAATATCCAAGCACAGAGTAAAAAGTCGGTTTGCGATGCTTTTTACATATATTTCATGTTTTCTCTATGCAAGTAAGACATAGAAGTGAGATTCGTTGAGTATGCACTTTATTTACTCCTTCTTTATGCTTTTCATAATAAAATGTGATATAGCATTCAGTGTGATAACAGTGAAAGTGTAGTGCAGTGAGAGAAATGCGTCTCAGATGACATATTGTCATTTGGGACAAGACCAACGGCTCCAACCAGGATATATTAATTATTGTCTTGGAAGTTTGGGAGCGCTGGACCCTAAAACTGGCTACACTCAATTTTTGATACAAGTGAACACGCTCAAATCTTGTTCAAGATAGATGACCCACATCCCAAGGGTTCTCACAGTGAGTTTTTGTTTCAAGATAGTAATGTTTTGTTTTCATTGAATATATTTTGAACTGAAAAAATTATTCAGTTGCCTATAATATTCATTGATAGTTAGAAAATTTTAACTATTCACCTGTGACCATATGGTAAAGCCTTCTATACTGTCTTCTATGGAGATCCGTCTTCTGACACCACCTGCATATGTCATGCCTGATAAAGGCATCAAATATGGTAATATAATCATCCTTAAGCCATCTAAATTTAAGGAGTCTTCAGCCTCTTTGGGCTTGAGCAAGTCATATTTTTGTATGTGAGCTAGCCCTTTTTTATCACGTACTGAATTCTTTTTCAATCCATACAAAGTGTCGAAGAAATCCTCCCATTTGGTTTCAATATTTAACTCTGTATTTGGATACTCTGTATTGAAATCCATTTCAATCTAGAACAAGAGTTGGAATTATTATCTCATTTCTATTACCGTCAATTGATAATATATATTAAAAATAAACCCACAAGTTCTGGTCCTAAATCATCTTTCAGAATTGGCCATTCTTCCAATATTTCATCAAGTGTTTTGTTGCGTAAAGAATGCAACCTATAATCATGAGATAATACCCAATTTTTTTTCACTGTAATGATTGGTTTCCTATTAGTCTTCAGCCATTTTAAGCAAGCTTTCAGTTCATCTGGAATGAATGGAGATTATATCAAAGTTAAAACATATTTGAATAAAAATAAATGAGTAGGCACTTTTCTCTAGCCGAGTATGTAATAGAATTGATAAGTTTTACCTGTCACATGTTCTGGCTCTTCACCATTCTCATTTTGTAATTCATTATTCTTTCTTCTAGAAATAACTCCAGATTTTATCAACTTATGAATCATATTTCTCCATTTGTCAGGAAGTTTACCCTTAGCATTCTTGCCCGGATTTGTTGAAGTCTTAGGGGCTACAATGTATACATCCTAAAAGAAGAAGTGATTGATATAAATAATATGATAATGAGCGGTTGTAGTAGATCCGACGAAGTACACGTACTATAGGTTCATTAGGCATTAGTTCCTTGATTGCTTCTCCCATTTTCTTAAAGAATGAAAAAACTCCACTGTAACGTGCAGAATTATGTTAAATGATTGTTACATCTGGAAAAATTTTGAAATTAGGAATAATTTTACAAAAATACCGAGACAAGTCCTTGGAACATCTACTGATGAGAATTTCAGTCAATTTATCACGTTCATTGGGATTTAAAATACCATTCATTTCATAACTATTTAATATGTTTAATCCAATCAGTGAATCTTCAATGACAACCTTCACAGCCTACCAAAAAAAAAGATATGAATAAAATTGATTGTGATTCAGATTTTTAAATCAAATTTTTAATGAAATTGATTGACCCTTACTTCTGAACAAATGTTGTTTTCATTTAATTGAAAAGATCTTTGAAAAATATTGCAAGACGGAACACTTTGCGAGCTTGTAGAAGTAGATGGAGTAGCGTGATTTTGATGCTCCACCTGCAGCTGATTATTTGTAGAAGTATGTGGAATATGATCACTTTGTCGCAACTGTTGAACTGGTGCAGAAGTTATTGAAACAACACCAGCCTGTCGTCTTAGCTGTTTATCATGAGAAGATATCTGTTTAGCTGTACTTTTTTTAGTATCATTTGGTTTTTGTCTTTTCTCTGGTACTTGAGGAGGAGTTGAAACTCTGCTACTGCAAGCTCTGCGACGATTATTATTTGAAAAAGAAGATTGACTTAGTGATTTTGTATGTGATCTATTTACAGGACTGTTACTGCACTCTTCGAATTGCTCATCAATCTCTTCGTTCTGTAAATAATTGAATGAACAAAATATGATGAGTATAATGAAGGCATGAGGGGAGGGAAGGGTGAAGCTCGCTAATAAAAAATATAGATTTACACTAACTTCTAATAAAGATTCTTGTGTATTCGAATTAGGACTACTTCCTTCAATACTGTCAGATTTTTCAGTGGGATCATTTACGCTTTTATTCTTTTTCAAGCGGTTGGGACTTTCTACATTGCTGAACTGTATTGATAATTCTCTAATATCTTTTTGTATCTTCAATTCTTGCTTGATACACTGGCATAAATGGGCTATAGTGGAATAACTCAGTCCTGTATTCAGATTTGCAAAATCATCTTTTTCGTAATATTGAAGCAACTCCCACGTTAAACCACAATCTGTCAAAAAGTATTATTTTAAACTATTAAATGATTTTCGAGATTGAGGTTATATTGACGGTGAATAATACGTACCTTCTAATGCATCGGCAACATTTGATTTAAAACCCCATTTCGCAAGCTTCGATCTCATTGTGGATAAAATAAATTAAACTGGAGTAACCCGGTTAAAAAACAGTTTCTTATCTCAAATAAACCGTGAAATATTATTTAACGAGAATGTATTGTTCAACCACTGGTTGAATTGGCATATGAAACTATATACATGACCTCTGGAAGGGAACGAAAAAGAAACTGTAAACATATATACATATATACATGTAGTGATGTGTTCGTGGAATTAGTATAATGAGGATATTTGTGTAAATTCTCAAAATTTCTTTAATTTTGTGAATTTTTTTGATGTTCTTGTTTAATAAAAGTAAAGCTTGATCTAGTAGATGAATTTGAATTTTAAATAGTTTTTATAAAGAGTACCTATCGAGTACCTGTATCCAGCGGGCCAGTCAGCAGCCGCAGTCAGTATATATGTTATATATATATATATATATATATATATATATATATATATATGCTGACCATAGTCAGCGTATAACCAAAGTTTTCTTTGGTATAACGAAATGAACTTGACCCACCCTTCGCCATAACACAAATCGTTTCCACTCATGGGCCGACAATTCGGAAACAGTTTATATGCTAGGAGAATTTCCATACTTCTTATAAATGCGTGGTGGAAAATTTGAAAAATGTAATGAGTGATGTGTAATTTAATTCAAACACTTTATAAATTCACAAACCATAAGTGGAAGAGGGATACATTCTTCACAATGTTTTAATTCATTATTCATGAAAAATGAATTATTAATCACTATTTGAATTGTATTGTGTTATTACAGCGGCTTTGATATTATTAAAAATACTCAGCAGAATTGGGAGGTTATTCAAGTTATACTGATAAAGTGAATTTCAAACTAATTTCTCAAAGGTTTTTAATGCATTACGTATAATACATAAGATTAGAACTTCCATCTGCGAAAAAAATCAACTTATGCATTGGTTTATATTTCTGAACATCTAAAGAGTTTTGTAGGAACCAGAAATTCGTTTGTTCAATTTCAGTACAATGTAAATGATAATTTGAACCAACATTATCCCAAATTCTACAAACAAAATATGCAATATTATTTATGAATACAATGTAGTAAATCTCCATAAATTCTGTCCAAATATCATTCACAGATTTAACAATAAATAGCCCTACTTCATACTTAAAATTCCCTTGCTCTAACCAAGGCACACACGTATAAAGTTCATCACAATTAACGCCAAGATTTCTGAACGAATTTTTAAGATAAGTAAATCCTTGTAACGTTTGTATGGATATTTCTTTGATAGGTCCTGCTTTCATGTCCGTAGAAGATACATTTTTGTTTGACATTAAAAAGTAAGCTAAGCCAATTTGATGCTTGATACACAGTGATAACTCTATATTAATCCTACTCAAACAATTTCTTGCATATGCAGTCAATACTCGATGCTTAGCCTCATACCTAAAACACCAAACATGAGCCAAAGGACCAACCAATAGAATTAAACGGGAATAATGTACAAGATAGTGATGTTTAGGTTTTAACTTGTTGGTAGGAAATAATTCCTTTCGCATTTGTAAATATAAGAAAACTAAATCTTCAACTTCTCTAACGATATCAAATTGGACTGATCTTGCTGTCAAAATATCAATTAATTTTCTCATTAGCAAAAACCATTTCCACACTCGCATTCCCTCTGGCACAAAATCTCCTATCAAAAAAGGAAGATATCTCACCAGAGTCAGCATCTCAGATGCATACAATGTTAAACTGTTTTGATCTAAATGAATCTGTGTGATAGCAGGTGGTTTATCTTTTGAGTCAGAACCATAATTGAAATTAGTCAATCTCAGGTTGATTATTTCTAAACAAAGTCTCGTTTTGACAATTAACTCATTCAAGAGCAGAGGTATATCGGTTCTAAGAATGCCTAATAGTACATCGTGCATTACATCAAAAGCAACGTTTTCAATCACATGAAAACTTTTCAACTTATTGAAAATACAATCAGAGACTATTCCTGTATCAGAAGGATTGTTTATATCTAGGTCATCCGTATAATTATCTCTGTTTCGAAGAATGTTTGTGTCCTCAGAAAAACATTCTTGTAAAGCATCTTTTCTTATTCTACAACAACGACAAGGGAAATTTGCATTGAATCCTTCAATGAAGTTTAAAGCACAGTGCACGCCTAAATTGTCACCTAAGAATAAACACATAGCAAAATGAATGGTTTCAGTTTTACCATCTACAGTTACTGATATACCTCCATCTTCTAATTGTTTGAGTTCTTTGAAGAGAGGCTCGAATAAGTTGTTGTTATCAACTATTTTTCTAAGTTCAGCGTTGTAAAGCATTACTATAAATATGTATCTCAGATCATTAAGAAATTCATTGGGAAAGAATGGCACTGTGTAATATACTGCGTTCATTTTTTTACTTTTACTGTGAGGTCCGAGAACGTTATTAACATTGAAATCATCACTATAAAAAAATAGTGGCAACACAAATTTTCCGACAAATTTAATTTTTATGTTTTTCCACAATTCTCCTTGGCAAAAGTGTGTTAGTAAATCAGTATCACTTCCTAAGTCAGCCAAGAACTTTTTTACAATAAACAAATTCCCTGGCGTCTCAAGTAATTTCTTTAGAACTGGAGCCACTGGAATGTACTGACCAGTGTGTTTGACAATACTTAATGAATATGAAACGGGGCATAATTCAGTGTCTCTGTACCGTTTGTTTCCAGTATTCCTTTTTCTCACTTGTTTGATTGCTTCACTGTATATAACTGATTTAGGAGATATATAAGAACCTGATTCTTTGATGTATTTCATACGATAATACTCAGTATCCAACTTTGAGAATGGTTCACTTAATAGATCAAACATTTTTCTCGCTTCTTCATAAGAAGTTTTGTTATCTTTCAATAAATGTAATATTTTATTCTGAAAATTTGTGAAAAAATTGCCAGTACAAAACTTTCCAACTTCAACTGCAATTTTTTGCACAACTGATCTTGGTAAGCTTTTTTCAACGTAAAAATTGCTCAACAAAGAGTCTGCGTCAATTTTCAATAATCTTTCAAGATCGTTAATTTCATTGTGAATATTTTCACCGGTATCTTCAATTTCATTGCTAATATCATATTCAAATGAATCTTCTACATTGTCTACATTTTCATCAGCTTCTTCAATTGCATTCCGTGGAATATTATTTAACGTCAAGGTATTGTCGTTAATTTTACGATGTACTTCCAGCAAATGACGACAAAATGATCTCTTGTTGGAAAAACGCTGAAGACATCTTCTTTGATTGCATCGAATCTGATTGCAAATGTAAATACTGCAATCGTTGTATCCATGAAAGAATTGGTAATGCAGCATCAGGTGTTTCATTTCTACAAAGGTAACATAAGGACAACTGAAGCAGTAGAACATTCTTGCCAGTCGAATACTTTTCTTCAAGTGCCTAGTGAAAATCAAATGGATGAGAATAATTGAATATACGAAAACAAAAGTTATCAAGTTTAAGTTAATCCTATAGGATTGTAACTCCAAATAATTCAAAAAATATATGATAAATGCGACCAACTGATTTACAATGAACACTTACAATGAGTTACATGAGAACCGATCACCAACCTTGATAAAAATAGAAGAACTTAACCTTCAATTACTCAAACCTCTGAGCAAGTGACCGTTCTACAATGTACACGTTTAACTGTTGATCGTGTTTACTGAAAACCACCATGGTAACCGCAGTATCTTTATTATCGACTTCAAATGCCAATCACACGATATTATTGTAGACCTTGACTAGCAGTGAAATAATTATTTTGGCTAATCGTAGATAAGTTTCATCAATTAAATCAAACTTATAACAATCATTTAGTGATTGAAGCCCAAAATATTATCATTTCAATAATTATTCTATTCATTTATTCAGTCTTCAATCAGTTGAAAATTTTTTGAATAATTATCTTTTTTCTTCAATATTAATTATCATTCTATTATTCATTTATACAATGCATGATACAATTTTATCATATTCATAGTGAATGATCTAACAATAACATGTAAACGGCATTTGAAGTCGGTAATAAAGATACTGCAGTTATCATGGTGGTTTTCAGTAAACACGATCAACAGTTAAATGTGTTACACTGTAGCACGGTCACTTACTCAGAGTTTGAGTAATTGAAAGTTAAGTTCTTCTATTTTTATCAATCTCGCCAGTATTCTCCAGAATAGGAATAGATACGCGGCTTCACATCATGGTCAGTTGTTGAATTCATAATGTGATAGGAAGACAACCAACTTCAGATAAGTACTTTTCCAACCTATCTTTTTGAATATGTAATATCCAGTAAGAATTTGATTCTTTGTTGATAATTTGTATTTCAGGTAAGCTGCACAGGGAGAAAAATTTTATTGTAAATAGCGAATGACTGTGAGTAAAAAATGTTGTTATTATTCTTATATTGTCTGATTTTGGACAAGCAAGTGTTCAGAATTAAATTTGTTATCGATGAAACTCAATTCTGACACTCAATTATCATACAATTTTAGTGTATGTGTGTCACTCGTGCTTGGATACATGTTGTCATATCTTCAATATCCAAGCACAGAGTGAAAAGTCGCAAACCGTGTCTTATTTTCATTTTTTTCATGTTTTACTCTATGTGAGTAAGACATTCAAGTAAACATTGATAATTACATATGTATTTACTCTCTTTGCATCCGTTTCAGGATTAATTAAGCTGTAGTATCCAGTGATTGGAATTTCAAGTGCATCATAGTCAGTGGAAATACACCTTAGATGACATATTGTCATTTGGAACAAGAACTACGTCTCCAACCAAGGTATTCTAATTAATAATTAGGGAGTTTGGGAGTGTGAAGATTGATGTGAGTGAGAGACTATCAAAAACGACATATTGTAACCATATGTAATCATATTGTAACCCAATATGCATGAGGAGTATGTTTCAATTTAATTGAACTTATCAATGAATGGTGCTAGAGGAAATATTACTTTTGAGTAATTGAAAAATTCTCAAAAACCTTTTTTACTTTGCTGAGCATGTAAAATCGCATTAGCCAATAATGAATTATCATTAAGATTGTCTATGTATTGATATAACGCACTCACAAGATTCTTTGATAAAACATGTTTACTATTTGTGACATGAAAAATTAACATATCAATAAAAAAATTGTTGCTGATCTATTAACTAATATGCGTAATTCCAATAATTAAATGAAAATTGTAATAAACACTGTTCTTCAGGGTCAACTCCCTCACTCTGATACTGTGGAATTCTTCACACGTCTCCAAACAGAAACACTGTTCTTCGTATTTTATTACATGGAAGGTTCTAATGGTCAATACTTGGCAGCTAAAGTTTTGAAGAAACAGAGTTGGAAGTTCCATACCAAATACATGATGTGGTTTCAAAGGCATGAAGAACCAAAAGTTATCAATGAAGAATATGAACAGGTAACTTGAATTACTTCCATGTCTCTATGATTCTTCATATATTAATATATATAAGCATTTTACTACTCTGACATTATTTTTAGGGAACTTACATCTACTTTGATTATGAAAAGTGGGGGCAGAGAAAAAAAGAAGGCTTCACTTTTGAGTGCAAGTACTTAGAGGACAGAGACCTCAACTAATCTCAATCCTGTTGTTCTCAAAGTCTCCGAAAAGCAGTACTTGAGTATCGGTATTATTGAAAATTCAAGAACGGACATTATTTTACACTCGTTTTTTTGCAGAATATATTCTTCATTCATTGGTAAAGAAATCACGTAATCTGATGGACATGTTGAGGACAGTAAATTGTATTTATAAATGATAATATGAAAGGCACCGAAAACACACTTTAGCGATTATAGTGTGCGGTGTGTGATAACAAGAGAAAGAAGTTATACTCGTTGGCGACTGACTCTGTAATACTAGTACAAACATGCGTGCAGTCCACCTACCATCTCACAGTATGGTGGAGGGCGCACATGCTATGGTATGTCTTAATGTTAGATTATAAGTAACCTTTTTGTATAAAGTATATTGAGGTATAAAACCCTTAGGATGAATTACTGTACAGAATGTGTAGAAATAGTGAATAATAATATTATGGAATATATTTTATTTCTCATTTGAATGAAACCTCAGTTGTTTTAATTCTGTCACTTTCTGCATTTCAATCTATATTACATCATATACAGGAAAGCATTCCATCCATTAGATTCACGCTAAAATTGTTGCAATGGTAGTTAGACTCATAGAATAATTGTCTATGAGTTATTGCATTTGAGAGAATTTATTTCACAATTTCCCATAGCAAGTACATCCATTACAACAGGGTGCTTAAATGTACTCAACTGTATATGTCGATAACGTATCCAAGATAACGCGAATTTTTAAAACTTTTTTAATAATAGTAACTTTACTATTTATAGTGTTGGAGCTTCAGACGAAATCGGATGGACTGTACATATCTTTGATTCTCTTTACATGACATTTTAAATATAAACTTGTTTCAAAAACTAACTCTAACGTAAGATATTTTAAGAATTCAATAAAAAATTATTGCATGGCCTTTGACAACACCAGAATGTCACCACTTAGTGATATGTGTATAAATTTGATAAGACAAACTCGATACTACCAGAGTAATATAAATTATGAAAAGAACAATTCATAAAAATCAAGCAAAAAGTCGCAGTGCTTTAAACTTTTATAGACCATTTTGCAGTTTTGAATGAACAGCAGAGATTCAGGTACTAGTTTAAAACAAAACACTAGTACCATTTTGAAATGAGTCAACTTGATCAGATTGCTGTAAATTTCTATGTAAAATCACTATAAAAATCGACGCAATTCAAACGTGCAAGAGTACTGTACTCCACAACTGTTCCACACTGTGTCCACACTGTCCACACTGTTCTTCACAAATTATTCTTGGATATGAAATATCTAAGTAGAAGCTACACATTTAGTATAACCATTTTTTGCTTAGCTGCTTGAATGATTCTAATTAATAAATTTTGCCAAGCAAAATATCACTGTATTGGATTTTCTTTTGAATAAGATTAGCAACCGTGTGTTCACTTCAGCAATCACACAAGCCTTAGTGCCTCCTGAACCAATTCATCAAGTGCTAAGGCCATACTGCGAGTTAAATTACTTATATATGTGGTTTTGGTATTAAGAGCAGCTTGGAAAGCCTCAGTCTTGCATCCATTCTATAGCATAACTATAATCTACTATATCAATCTGAAATTGAAAAAACTTATCAAATATGTAATTATATTCACTCACGTTCAATCATCAAGATTATATAAATTAATATTCACCTTATTCATAACAACTACTAGAGGTAATTTATTTGTTCTATACAAAATAGAACAAGCATAGAGCATATTCGACATGAGTGTCACAGGTTTAACACTCCTGACAGTATCCATAACATAGACTACGATGCTACGATTGTTGAAAAATGAGAAGCTAAAGCTTCTGTAATAATAGCGCCATTAGCCGACCAAGTAAACACTTCAATTTGACCTAGAGTATCAATTATTACATACTCATGATCCTCACCAGCTTTTTTGACAAGTTCAATAACTTGATCAAATTTTGTAGAAAATAAATTTAAAGCTGGGACAATTCCTTCGATTGGCCCTAAGCTAAGGTTAGCCTATTTTGATCAATCGGGAATTAAACTGCTGAACAGCTCGGTCGACGTCTGGCACATTATTTGCAACACTAGACCCGAGTTAATATTTTTGACAAAGATAACCTCATTAAAATATACCAGTTGGTATCACTCCCGTACTTATCGGTCATCGAATATATAAAAAACTATACTAATGGGCTAACGACTTTTGGGCGGGCTATTCAAAGGGGGGGCGCAAACAATCATTTCCTCTCAATAAAAAAATACTGTTGAGAGTTGTACAAAAAAAATCCTCTTAACCCAAGAGGAATTTCCTCTTGAGACAAGAGGAACTCCCTGAGCAGGAATAGTTATTGTAGAATGTAGTTATTGCAGATTTAAAAACGTTTACACGATACGCTATGTTGCCAAGAGGCCTAAATAATCGTTATTAGCAATATAAAATTCGTTGGAAATTAGATAATTAACGTGACTGTATGTACTGTGCAGCAGCTACACATAACCTATATCAATTCATGAGATTTCATCACATGATTCTTATTTTTGGTACCAATTGGGTCTCAAATAATTGTAAATCATGACTCTGTACTCTTCTAGAGATCGAAAATAAACACCGACTTACCTGTTAAGTCTCTAAATTTAGCTACTATTTAGATTGTCACGGAGCACGAACTCGTTGCTACTGATGCCGGCGGTGAACTGACACGCGACGCCTGTCTCGGCAGGCTTGGTTGATTTCTCTTTTCAACATTTCACATCAAATAAAGCACATATCGACTGCTATCGATGAACCTCAGAGGGATACGATGCAGCTAGACGAGTCACGGATGCACAGGCATTGACTCTACACAAGTCTACTTACTTGTCGATACAAGTTGTACATGGAAGTGAAAAATCCTTTTGCCTCGAAACGAAATACTCTTGCAGCAAGAGGATTGTTCGAACGGAAAATCCTCTTACACCGAATAACACGGGGTTTAAGGCAATATTATTTCCCTCTTGACTCAAGAGGAATTACTCTCGCCGCAAAAGGATTGACCCAAAACTACGATCCTCTTGGGGCAATGCAAATCATTTTTACCAGTGTGCGCATCAATGTAAACAAGGCTTTTGAAAATTTTTGAATTATTTAGAAGTAATTGCCTGTAGCACCAATCATTACGAAATGTTATTTACGCATAAGCTCAATTAAATTAAAGGGTACTCAAATATTTTTGTATCAATCAATATTTTTTTCTCTATTTTTGTATCAATCTCGCCAGTATTCTCCAGAATAGGAATAGATACGCAGCTTCATCATGGTCAGTTGCTGAATTCACAATGTGATGGGGAGACAACCAATTCCAGATAAGTACTTCTCCAGCCTATCTTTTTGAATATATACACAGCAAACACGATTTCTTAATTAAAGTAAAAAATCTTTCTTAAAATGGAACGGAACGAATTTCAGTATAAAAAAAGGACTCGAATCAAAATTCTTATTTTGTACTTAGATTAAATACTTTTTGTACTGAATTTCGGTACGACGAAGTACTTGAATTAATAATTCTCATTTCTGTATTTAGATTATTCTTTTATTAGTGTCACAATCTCAAAAATTTGCGGGTGATAACCTTTGTTTAAGATAAATGAAAATGTAATTTTCAAATCTACTGTTTATTTTTTTTATCGTATGTTTATTTATATCATTTTATTTTCTCTATTGTTTTAATCAGGTTCTCAGAATGCGGAACAACTTGTAAAGTTGTCTAGTTTTGATCCGAATGCTCACAAAAATACTAGTCACACACTGACCTTTATACAATAACCTGTCAATTTAGTTCAGAATCGATTTTAGGAATCACGAAACTTAATTTCAGTAAATTTATACTGAATTTAGAAAAATATTAATTTGAGTAATAATTACTGGAACTAAGAAAATTCGGATTTTTCGAACTTATTTTAAGTAAAATAGATTTTCAGTACTGCAACACTTTTAAGTAATCGTTTTTACTGTGTATATCCAAAGAAAATTTAATTCTTTGTTGTTAATTTGTATTTTAGGTAAGCTGCACAGGGACAGAAATTTCATTGGAAATAGCGAATAACTGTAAGTAGAGAATTTTATTATTATTCTTTTATAGCCTCATTTTGGACAAACAAGTGTTCAAAATTAAATTTCTTGTAGTTAAAATTTAATTCTGATACTCAATTATCATACAATTTTAGTGTAGATTGTGTATCTCTTGTGCTTGGATACATGTTGTCATTGCTTCAGTATCTAAGCCCACAATGAAAAGTCACAAACCGTGCCTTATTTTCATTTTTTTCATGTTTTACTCTATGTGATTCAAGTAAATATTGACAATTACACATGTATTTACTCTACGTGCATTTGTTTCAGGATTAATTAAGCTGCTGTATCCAGTGATTGAAATTTAAAGTGCAGTGTAGTGAGTGGAAATGCGTCTCAGATGACAACTGTCATATGGGAAAAGACCAACGGCTCCATCCAGGATACATTAATTAATATTTTAGAAGTTTGGGAGCGCTGGACCCGGAAACTGGATACACTCTATTCTTGTTCAAGATAGGTGACCCGCATCCCAAGTAGTCTCACTGTAAGTTTTTGTTACTATTATGATAGAATTATTATGAAAATTGTATTTTATAACGGAGATTAAAACTATTATTTTGTTTAATTTAGTATTTTATTTCTTAGAAGATCATGTATTGTTATGGAGCACCGTAGGTAGGGGCAGGCTGCATTCCGCTCACCGAAAAATGAAAATCCTCTCACAGCAAGAGGGATTCCTCTCGCGGCAAGAGGAATTCCTTTTGTTGCTGTGAACGCGTGAATTTTCGTGCTCCCTTCCACTGAAAGGAAAATCCTCTCACGGCCAATGGATTCCTCTTGCAGCAATGCAATTTTGCGAGGAGGGGAATATCCTCTTGCCCCAAAAGGCAATCCTCTAAGTAGCAAAATTCAATGGAAAATCCTCTTGCGGCGAAAGGATTCCATTTGCGGCAAGAGGATCGTTTTCCCAGTGTACTTATGAATACTGCTATAAGACTTTAGACTAGATAGAACAAATATTCAACATAAAATAACATAACTGATGAATACATGTTCATTTCTAAGTGAGTAAAATGTACTTGCCATTCTGTTGGCAAGATTTGTTTTTACACTAATAATCAGTAAAAACAGTTCCACTGAAGCGTTGACCAAAATCACTATTTCACTATTGGCATTGAAGAAAAAAGTTCTATTCAATCAAATAAATATTTGCTGGTCGTCTTTTATGCAATTCTTACTAACCAATAATAATGAATATTCCGAATTCAGTAGTAAATTTTAGCACTATTGAAAGCTAGTATGAAAGTTAACCTGGAATCATTGTCTCTCCAGAACACCATAAGCTCGGAGAGCTCAAAATTTTTTCATGTTACCTACCCCGAGTTATGCAAAATATTGACTAAGCAGCGCACAACGCGGAGGGCCAAACTTTCGATTCGCGTTGTCATCGGCATACTCGAGGTAAAACGTATACATATATGCGCACGCGAAAATTTTCGCTGACTGGATTTTCGGCCAGATGGATGAGGCGCAGCAGGCCCGTGACGCAGTCAACAGCAGCACGCGCGCTTCTCATTAGCATCTGTAAACAGCGGGCTGTTCAGCGCCACGGCCGGTATGTGTGCGTCGCGCTCCCCAAATTAGACCGACTCGGCATAATTTACTCGCCACTATTCGGTTTGATGAGGTTTTTCGCCCTGCTTCAAATTTATCGAGCCGTTTCCAGCTTCGTGCTTAGCCTGCGCCTCCGCACTTGTCTCGTCCATCCTGATTCAACTGATTTGTTTCACTGCAAAGCGTACTTCTTGCCTCGCGCGTTCTTCATGAATTTCATCATTTGCATCTTACTTCCGCGGTGAATTGTGTTCGTGATGAATGGAGTTACCCACGAAGTGTGGCCGTGATCGGTTCAACGCGTTTAAAATCACATACGGATGGGTGTTCGTGGTCCTTACGCCGAAGGTAGGGTACAATATAGGCACGTGATGCTCCCATATTTGGCAAGCGAGATATTGCGCCGAATATTATAATCAAGCGGGAGACTTTTGAGTGGCCCGCGGGCAGACACTCGTCAACAGTCTCTCTGCGGCCTGCCAGCCTATTCTCTGCCAATCGATGAAGATCCTATCGGTAAACCGATAGGATAACGTTTTCCCCATGATTTTTCAATGGTTTCATTTCTACGCGGGTTTGCCAAGTATATCCAATGTGACTGTTTAATCAGAAATAACCTGTGATAGAGCAGTGAACGTCACATGTTCCAACAGACCCTACACGGGAAAAATACGTTGGAAGCATCATTATCGTTGGAGGAAAAAACTGATGAGTTGTATATTGTATGCACATACTCGGAAGATTCGTGAGTTTACGGGAGATAATTTTATAGCTGACGCATTGTAGGGAAACAATATACATGATCTAAATAAGAACATTAGTTTTAATTTTATTCTGATGTCGAGCGATAAATTGAGTTTCATTGCATGATAATAGTCGTGCGATGTGTGCGAGTATTAATAAAGCAGCGATGCAGATACTATACGTATGCGACTACTATTTAATTTTCCAACTTGTTGAGCTGCTTGAAAAATGGGGCAATTAGCGCGCGAGCGTGATCTCCTATTGTGCTATGGAATTTGACCGATTTCCATCAGTGCAAACAGTTTAGTCATCGAGATTGACGATTGAGAGGTCTCGACTCGACGTTTTTCGCGGCGAAATGACCAAAATTTCTCAAAATGTACGACTCGAATCGATAACCATAGTCGTGCGCCCACTTATGTGCGTAAACGACACCGATGAAGCTATTCTACGAGGTCTCCGCGCTACGGTAACCGTTTGAAATTAAGCGAGAAGAAGGAAATTATGGTAATTTTTCATAAATTCATTTGAGCGAATCAAATAGCCCGCGTATATGACTACGTTACGCGCTCCACGATCCGGGCCACGGCGGATTAACTCTTGGCGAAGGTGGCGGCGGCGGCGGATTTGGAGCGTGGCCCTTATCGGTGATAAACTAATTTGGCCGTCGGACCGTAAAGATAAACTTCGCACTCGAGTGGGCGATAATCGTTGAAATTACGCGCGGCCTCACTTACAGGCCCTCGAGGATATCCGCGCGGAGACATTATTTCCCGCATTACTTCTTCGCTCGCCTCCTCCCCCCGAAAAGTCGAATCGACGATTCAACTGCTGCCCGAGCGGCGCGAATACGCCGCGGAAACACAAGGTGGGGGCTGGGGGGAGGAGGCGCAAAGAGTGGATAGGATTTTCGAGGGGCGCGTACGCGCCGAGAAATTTCAAATTTACATAACCGCCTCGCGATGAATTCCAGCTAGAGTATACTTTGCATACAAAGCCTCTCGCTCTGCTATGCCGAATCTATCCGCCCTTCTCGTTATTTATGGGGCCACTACGGCCGCGTTTATCATGTCCTCCCCCCCGCCACCCCTCGCTTGCGCGAGCGCGCACGCCTAACGTGAAATTTCCGAATTTCTTATTACGCAAACACAAACATTCGCGCGAGCGCTCGCGCTCGGGCAAACGCTGCGCCACCGCTGGAAAATTGGATCGGCCCTGCTAGTTGTTCGGCTGGGAAAGTCGAACCGCGGGATCGGGCAGCTATCTGCCCTGGCGTTTATAACGCACTATCCAGTTTTGTATTCCGTATGGAAATATCATGATGTTTATATTCGCCCTGTTTGCTCGCTTGTCTTGATAGCGAGCACCGAGTTAGGGGGTTCTTCTGTTGCACTGTCCTTAGACCGGCGATACAACAGCCGGCAAAGAGAACGCCATATTCAAATGAATTACGTTTACGAGGGAGGAAATAAGGTTGTTCTGATGTTTGATAAAATCACGGTAACTCTGCGGTAAAGTCCTTAGAAGTCCGAGAATTTAAAATACGCGTTTTATATCAAAATGGAAAGCACGGAATTACAGCGGAAATCTCTTACGGAGTATTTTCCAGCCGGAAAGAGGTAACTTTCATTTGAAAATAATCTGGAAATATTTGACTCGGAGATTATAAATCTCGCCGAGCACGAATTTCATTTTTGAAAATAAAATTATTTTTCGTCCGCGTGATAAACTGCCGAGTTTTCTATGTATTATGTGGATTTTTTTTGTACGAAGAACATCATTTATACACCAGAATACGAGACTTGAATTCATCTTTAAAAAGTGACCTTTTTTATTTTGTTCTGTAGTCCAAGAAAATCCTAATCTGAATAGATTCATCCAGATTTGATTGTATCAACCATTAAGAATCATACTCTTTTCCTGGACTAATCGTAGCGTTCGCACAATTCTTTTGATACATCGGTTCATAAACGTACATACGAGAATTTCCGTATGTAAATTGTGGAAAAAGAAATAAAAAACAGTTGTGGATAGTTGTGGAACTTTTTTCTCCCCAAGTATTCTTTGTGGTAAATAAAATAAAATCTTCATGTTTGCATCTTGATGCTTGGATAAGTAAAAACTGCTGCCAGCTATATTAACCGTATGCTTTCTTAGAGAGCTTTATGTTAGAAAAAAATGGCCGATGAAAGATATCTTTCACCATTGACAGCCGGACCTCAATTTAATTAATCGCAGTTCCGTAGCAGTGGTTGATAGGAATATGAACAACAGTTGCTCGTGATGTCAACAACAGTTATTATGGAAAATACAACGATTTTGTATCATTTCTCTTCAAAAGAAATGGAAATGAGCTTCAATTCAATGTTCATTCTCTTAGCAACGGTTGCTAGGGAAGTAAACAATGCTTGCTATGGATATCAACAACGGTTGCAATAGGAATTATCTCGTTGATTCTCGTCGATCCTTGTGAGCATTCGAGCTCCAACGAAAATTTACGAGAAATTATAGGGAACTTCCCAAAAACACAGCAGCAACGATTGCTAGGGAAATACTCTGGAAACTGACTATACTAGAGAACTAGAAAATGAAGGTCCCGATGTCTGACATAAGAGTTCGATTTTGCGCCGTCCAAAGCTTTCTCACACAGAAAGAAAAATAATTCCCTCTAACTAAAAAGACTCAGTCAACCTATTCACTCGTATAATAATAATGTAACTGAGTAAAAATACAATTGAACTATTTTTATCTTCGATAAATATTGATTCATCGGGTTTGGTGAACATTTGAAAATTAAAAAAATCGCGTTCGCTGAATTCTTTCGATCGAACCCGGTGAATCAATATTTATCGTCAAAAATATAATTGTCAAATAATCGGATTGGGCATCATATAGGCTTGCCCGGAATCTTCAGTGAACGAAGCTTTCTCATCGCGAACGGTGCGCGTACGCGATTGTCTAATGACCCGAAGATTGATACGTTTTCGAGTCGATGAAGCTCGGCAGGAACTGCGCGCGCAAGCTTAACCCCGAGGAATTCAAATTCCGGCAAGATGAATGCTCGTCCCTTTGTATCAGACGCGGGCAGGGGGATACAGAGAGCAGCCGCGAGTAGAAAAAAAACGAGAGCGGAGACAATCAGCGGCCATGCAGATGCGAGGGAATGATGCAGCCGCGATTTCGAGTCGGAAATATGATTCAACCGCGTGATTAACGAGGCGCGTGAGTTTTTCAACGAAGCCGAGCTCGTACACCTCGAAGCCAGGTTGCCTTTTCGATCATTTCCCAGCGCACCCCTGCGTTTTGATGAACGAGACGCGGCGCACGTGAGTCCGATCGTTTGCCCGCAAGCCCTTAATGAGATCTTAACGCGCGTGAATTACACTCATTGCTCGTATACGACAGGCTGTTGGCTGATAAGCGCCTGTCGCGAGGCTGTTTAATAATCCGCGCTCGTTCACCATGTACCTGGCCAATGCTCCAGCGGGCCCGGCTGTGTTTATGCGTCTGGCAAAATCGGGGCGTAATCTGCGTTGCGTAACTAGCTTCCTGTCCCGACGAGAGACTAACTCGATGTACCCAGGCGGCCTCGCTAAACCATGGCTATCGGAATAAAATGTGATCGGAGAAGCCGATGGTATCATTTACGGATTGGGTTAGCGATTATTCATGAACTCAACCATACACTAGAAATTATTCTCCATAGACACTGTTCAGTATCGCTTAACAGGACGTAAAAATGCACGCCCAAATCATCTCAAGAATAACCGGTAGATAATCAGTTTTTGATTAGCGATGATGCTATTTCACCTCTCAAATACGGTCTGAACTCAATGGTCACTATCTACTTAATATCCACGAATTAATAGTAGAAAACTCTTTTGTCATGAAGGGTAAGCAAAACTGTTGGAATCCGGACATATTTAGAGGAGAATGATGAATAATTACTCATACTGAACTTGGTTGGTGAAAGATCATCATTTTGATGAATAAATTTCAATATTCTAAATGAATAACTACTAGTTTTCTAACTGCGCAATCCGTACTATTTAATAGTGTATTTTACTATCCCACATTCTTGCAGTAAAATATGATACGTTATTGGATGAGCTTGTATCAGTGGCTCTTTTACACGGATGGAGGCAGTTGATGATTACTGAATCTGTGTTGTATAAAGTATCTATCGCTTTTTGAGAACAAAAAGTTACAAAATGTCATATCTGGAGAAAAAAAACAAAAAATTGGATACCAACGACACGCGGGGTTCCCAAGCGGTCACCCATCCAAGTACTAACCGCGCTCGATGCTGCTTAACTTCGGTGATCGGACGAGAACCTTTTTTTTTTTTTTTTTTGAAAAGTATTTATTTGCTTCAGAATCTTACAATATTTTCTTAGTTTATTAGGCGCAAACGAATCACAAACAAAAGCCTTAGATAATTATGTAGTGCACATCAGGTGCATGGCTCGACATGAGCATCTCGCACTTGGGAGACAGTGTCGTACAGGCGACTGGGGGTTGAGGGTACAATATCGATTCTTATAGACTACGACAAACGTCTGATACAGTCTTACATTATGATGTGTTGGTAGGAAAAAAAAATGATGAGAATCGGACGAGAACCGGTGTGTTCAGCGTGATATGGCCGTTGGCGAATGATTTTGTAGTGAAAATTGAGATCACCCAGTAATGTTGGGCTGAAGGTGGAGATTCGTTTTTCGAGTCTATTCCTTACATGGATCTGTTCTGAAAATGAACGGTCTGAGAGGAATGTCGTGTTGATCAGGATGAATCAATCCACGGTTCTCCGCGGCGAGACTCGACTCATTCGAAACGAGAAAAGTTTGATCCTGCTAATACATCACTTGGAGTACGGTCTGATCAAATCTGTCAGTATCTACTAAATATCCACAGACTAAGAGAAGGAAACGATTGTTCCATGAAGAATAAGCAAAACTGTTGGAATCGGGACATATCTTGGCAAGAATGATGAATAATTATTGATGTTTAAGTGGGTAGGTAAAAATTGACATTTTGATGAATATTTTTCCATATCAAAGTAATTAACTAACAGTTCCTAGACTGTTCGATTCGTACGATCAAATAGTGTATTTTACTATCCCACATTCTTGCAGTAAAATATGATACGTTATTGGATGAGCTTGTATCAGTGGCTCTTGTACACGGATGGAGGCAGTTGATGATTACTGAATCTGTGTTGTATAAAGTATCTATCGCTTTTTGAGAACAAAAAGGTACAAAATGTCATATCTGGAGAAAAAAAACAAAAAATTGGATACCAACGACACGCGGGGTTCCCAAGCGGTCACCCATCCAAGTACTAACCGCGCTCGATCCCGATTGGAAATTTTGATCGGGCTGCCTGGCCAGATCGCGTGGCCCAGGCCAGGCTGCCTGATCAGGGCGCAGCATGGCAGGGGACGGCGCTTTAGCAAGGGCGCCGCGTGGGCCTGACTTGCCAAAAAATAAGTATGGCATATATCTGGCATAGTGAACTAATGCCAGAGTTATTCCAGACTTAAGTATTGTTCATTCAGAAAATCTCTCATAGAAAGTCTAGCCTAAACAATCAATTAATTATTTCTGTGATTACAATTTTGTATTGTATTTTAACTTGGAGTACCTGACCCTTGACCCGAACGATGTCCAGGTAGTCAGGGTACCCGATGACGGTGTTCCAAGGGTGCGCTCCTGGTATTTTTGGTTGGAGTACCTGACCCTAGACTCGAATGAGATGTCCAGGTAGTCAGGGTACCCGATGACGGTGTTCCAAGGGTGCGCTCCTGGTATTTTTCGTTGGAGGACCTGACCCTTGACCCGAACGATGTCCAGGTAGTCAGGGTACCCGATGACGGTGTTCCAACGGTGCGCTCCTGGTATTTTTGGTTGGAGTACCTGACCCTAGACTCGAACGATGTCCAGGTAGTCAGGGTACCCGATGACGGTGTTCCAAGGGTGAGCTCCTGGTATTTTTGGTTGAAGTGCCTGACCCTGGACCCGAACGATGTCCAGGTAGTCAGGGTACCCGATGACGGTGTTCCGAGGGTGCGCTCCAGGGATTTATGGTTGGAGTAGCGGGCCTTGGACCCGAACGATGTC
Source organism: Aphelinus atriplicis (assembly GCA_020882685.1). Lineage (NCBI taxonomy): Eukaryota > Metazoa > Arthropoda > Insecta > Hymenoptera > Aphelinidae > Aphelinus > Aphelinus atriplicis. The sequence continues at coordinate 8,861,022 of CM037074.1, forward strand.
CAGGTAGTCAGGGTACCTGATGTCGGTGTTCCAAGGGTGCGCTCCTGGTATTTTTGGTTGGAGTACCTGACCCTAGACCCGAACGATGTCCAGGTAGTCAGGGTACCTGATGTCGGTGTTCCAAGGGTGCGCTACTGGAATTTTCGCTTAAAGCAGCTGACCCTGAACCCGAACGATGTCCAGGTAGTCAGGGTACCCGATGAAGGTGTTCCAAGGGCGCGTTCCTGGTATTTTTCGTTTGAGGACCTGACCCTGGACCCGAACGATGTTCAGGTAGTCAGGGTACCCGATGTAGGTGTTCTGAGGGTGCGCTCCTGATATTTTTGTTTCGAAAATCTGACCCTAGACCCAAATAACTCCAGGTAGTTAAGATTAGCTTCAGCTTAAGAAATACCAGAAGCGCACCTTTGGAACAGCGTCATCGGGTACCCTGGCTACCTGGACATCATTCGGATCCAGGGTCGGCTACTCCAACAAAAAATCCCAGGAGCGCACCCTCGGAACAGCGCCATCGGATACCCTGACTACCTGGACATCATTCGAGTCTAGGGTCAGGTACTCCAACCAAAAATACCAGGAGCGCACCCTTGGAACACCGACATCAGGTACCCTGACTACCTGGACATCGTTCGGGTCTAGGGTCAGGTACTCCAACCAAAAATACCAGGAGCGCACCCTTGGAACACCGACATCAGGTACCCTGACTACCTGGACATCGTTCGGGACAAGGGTCAGGCACTCCAATCAAAAATACCAGGAGCGCACCCTTGGAACACCGTCATCGGGTACCCTGACTACCTAAACATCGTTCGGGTCCAGGGCCCGATACTCCAACCAAAAATACCTGGGGCGCACCGTTGGAACACCGTCATCGGGTACCCTGACTACCTGGACATCGTTCGGGACAAGGGTCAGGTACTCCAAGTTAAAATACAATACAAAATTGTAATCACAGGAATAATTAATTGATTGTGTTCGGGATAGAAAATACTCTACAACTGCTTCCCTGACGTTTCTTTGATTATCTTTCAGTTTTTCGTCAAAATTAAGAAATGTATCAACTACGTCAATTGGGAAAGCTAAGTCAGGGTAAGTAGATTGAAATGATGGAAAGTTATCACATTTTCAATTTCCTTCAAAGGTCTCAATACAATTTTTGGATAAAAATATTCTGAATTAATGGAGTAGTGGTAAAACAAATAATTGTTTTTCGTCAACTGGTACTCCGAAAATTTTCAGAATAATACCCTTGCATAGGATATTATTTAGTCGAAATTGTATTTGAATAGGCACTTGAGACTGTCTACACTTGAACATTCTTAATACTGTTAAATCAGATGGATAATCCATCGCAGAAGCAATGCATTCTATTTTTGTGCCTATTAGTTCAATTGATGTAACTTTTGGATAGAAATCCGCAGAGAAAATTTTCTGTATTTGAACTACAGTACCATTTTTTAGATAAACTATATTATTTGGCTCCTTTACGTGCAATTCAAAATTCATAAATTTCAGTTTCTGAATGGTGAGCTGATTATGTCTCTTGATCGACTTGATAATATAAAATTTATTAATACACTGATTTGATTCTGAATCCAATAGAAAGTCTTCTTCCATTCTTTTGCACAACTGATGTAGAGGCTTATTCCCACTTCTCATTTTTTTTTTCATTTGTCCTAGGTGGTTTTCGAAGGGAAAAGCTGTGAGGTGGCTCATTGAACATTGCATATTTTCTATATCTTCACTCAAATGGCATAAAGTATGGATATTGAATACTTGTGATTCAAGGCCATAGAGTTGCTGTGCTAAAAGTACAAATCTATCCAAGTACTGCCTGGCTTGATCAAGGAATGTATTTATTGACTCTTCGTTAGATAAAATTCGGCATGCCACGTGGAGTAACAAAAAATGGTTCAAAAACTTCTCTGATAAATTATTAAGCATAACAAAAGGCCCACAGTACAGCGTAAAAAATCTGTACTCCGTGGCCTTCCATTTACTAATCTCACTTAAGGATCTTGTCGTTCTTTGGAACTCTACTGGAATTTGATCGGATAAATTCATCAATCTTTGAGAAACGCACATTATTTGCTCTTTCCTCAAAGCAGTTGGACCTGTACCAATCCAGTAATCCAGCAATTTTTTCGTTACTCCTAAGCATACTAAATGCATGAAATCTAAAACAAAATCATTTATCATGTCTATTGGAGGATCTATCTGTGTCAGAGGTGACATGATAGTACCGACATGGTGTCCTTCATCACTTCTGTTTCTAAAACTCTCATTGGTCCTTTTTTCACAACCAGTAGATGGATATACTACACGTTTTTTGTAGTAAACTCCTCTCACAGTACATCGTTCACATGCACTATATCCTCCATGACCTTTCACGCATTTAATAAGGACCTCGCAGGTTTATCGCAGATGAAACATTTTATTTTCACTATAAACTTCTTTTCTTTGATAACTAAGCCGTTCTTCAGAATTTCATTTAATTCGCGAACAAAGTCAGATAAAAAAATTTCAACAGATTTAGGCTTTCCCTTGCCACAATGTACAGCGATCGTGATGGCTTATAGTCTGTTTCTTGGTCATATATTTTCCCCAAAATTGGGTAAAATTCTAAAGAGCTCGAATTATAAAGATACAGTCCATCCACGTGAAATTGTAACATAATAACATTACCATCATATTTATTAACATCGATTTGTTTACCCAAATGCCTTTTAATGCCAAAATAAACAAATTTTGCAGTGTCTGTTGGATCTTCAGGATTAAATTCTTTAATAAGCTTTGTGAAACCAAGATTAGATTTCAGTAAAGTTTTAGATGACAAAGGTAATTCTGGATGGTAGGTTTTCAGTACTCGTAATAAGCTATCAATTTTAGAACGAGCTACATTACTCTCTCTCGCCCATTTTCGCAAATCCTCAACAATCGGCGAGTTAGTTGCATTTTCTTGGTCATCAGTATCAGAACTATTTGTATTATCATCTACATCTGAATAGTCATGTTCGCAATCACTTTCATTATCAACAGCTCTTTCATCTGATGTATCTAGATCTAAATCTGCATTACTTTCCCAATAGCTATCTATTTCATTCTCACACGAATCTATATTAGCAGCAGAGGTACTACTTCCACCCACGTCTGATTCAGTATCCACTCCATGTACATTTTCTAATTTACTTCTCTTATCTAAAATTTCGAGGTTCGCAGGAACAGAATCATCTGAATTTGGCACAGAATTCAACAATTGTTCGTCTAAATTACTCATCTGATTCAATTTATATTTTCGTTTTCTAATTTTTCCCAATAATATAGATCGGTCTACTTTGTCAGTCATTTCGAAAATGTGTATATTTGGAAGTTCAACTGTGAAAAAAAGATAAATGAGATAATTTAGATTTTAGATTTTTATTCCCGATTTTTGGAAATATTTAAGAGTGAATATTGTAATGACAATAAAATATAACCCATTGGTAAATATTATTCATTTATAAAACTGAAAAACTTGGTACAAGAAAATAACCGCGAAAAACTTGTTACAAGATGAACGGAAAACGCGCGTGTAACATTTGAAATTCAATATTGTACAAAAATAGCATTGATTTCTCACGTGATTAAGATTACTCATTTTTAAAATATATAAGAAGCAAATTGAGTAATTACGCAGGATTTTGGGAGCACAATGAAAGACGAATTTAACCATTTAGACATCAAAGTGGATGTTTGGATTACTTACAAGAACGAAGTCGGTTTCACACAACTCTTCTTATATTTTGGTGTACAAGTATAATATGAGAATAAACAACTCAAAACGGAGGTTTCTATTGATCAGTAGATAAATGCTGGCAGTGCCCAGTCACAGTACAATACTCCGATCTGATGTGAATAATTAAGAATAAATATTGTAATGCAATGAAATATAACGAATCGGTAAATATTATTCATTTATGAAACTGAAAAACTTGGCACAAGAAAATAACCGCGAGAAACTTGCTACGTGATGAACGGAAAACGCGTGTGTAACATTTGAAATCCAATATATTGTACAAAAATAACATTGATTTCCCACATAATTAAGGTTACTCTTTATTAAAATATATTATATATAAAAGAAGCAAATTATACGCAGGATTTTTGGAGCACAATGAAAGATGAACTTACTTCTACCCATTAAAGTGAATGTTTAAATTACTTACAAAAATAAAGTCGGTTTCACATAACTCTCCTTATATTGGTGCACAAGTCTAATGTAAGAGTAACAACTCGAAACAGAGATTTGTACTGATATAAGTAGAGAAATCTCCAGTCGAAATACAAATAACCAACTGTCGTGCACCTCACACTTAATAATATAGAATCATAACAATCAAGACGGGTATGTAAACTTTGCAGTACAGCAGACAGAGAAAATCTGGTACTACAAATTTCTACTTCAAATTTCCTTCTATTCGACTCAAATAAACGAACCAAATTTTCTCGTTAGTCAAAAAAATAGAAAAATAAAAAATATTGCACCTTTTAAACGAAATTATAGATTATTATTTATAAACAAATTGTTCTGAACAATATAAATGACGATAATTGTTATAAAATTATAGGTTTACGGTGTGTAAAATAGATAGACTAATACCTGTGCAAAATTTCGAGTGAATCGGCCGACTAGTTCTCGAGATATCTTGCACGGCGCGGAAAAAAACAACGTATCGAGAAAACGAGCTTTAAAGTTTATTTTTATTGTCAATTAAATATCGGATATATTGAAAATAAATAAAGCGTGCAGAATGTGAATGTCTGAACGCGGACTAGTTATGTATATAGAGCTCAGTCAGACCAGCTAGATGAAGATCAAAATCAGTCGATTGTCAGCTGTCAGATGTTGCATTGTTGCAGTGCATAAGAATCGCTGAGTGATCGACAACTCAATCAGAGTCTTGAAACAAAGTGAGTATTCTTGAATAAATACCTTACAAAAACATGCTGTATTTTACTTTACGTACAAATACTTTAATAACATTCCTTACTACTACTTTTACTTTAATAACGTTATTTCTATACCTATATTTTATAACAATAACCTCAACATTTACAACATATTTACAGTATATTTCTATTCATGTTGCAGATGGCTTTAAACTATTTTCAGTTAGTGAAAATTGATGCAAATGAAGAAATTGTAGATGAATTACATGTCATTGTACCAGCGTCATGGATATTCAAGAGATTCAACAAAAGTTATATCAATTATCCAGTCCCACCGTACAGTGACGACGACAATCAAATGATAGAAGAGTTTGTTAAATCGCATGCACTACCACCTGACAGTTGGCCCAATCTACAATGTGAGCCAGGCCCAATTGCAGGTATGTTATAATGTAACATATGTAAATATTCCATTAATACAGTAAGTTATAATTGGATAATTACCTTCAATTTTTCAGCTACATACAGAGAGGCTCAATTGCTGCTTTCTTCAGGTACGAAAAGATTGGAAAATACAGAAAATGTCATCATTGCTGAAGTACATGCTAATGGTAATACGCAAGAGAATAGAGTTGAAAAATATGTCATAGAAAATGATAAGGTCACAGACATACTTTTCAATGTTCCTCAACTCCAAGTCAACGCAGAAAAGGAGTCTTCATCAGTCAAAAGAAAAAACTCTAATGATGAAAAAGAGAATGCAGTGCACTGTGAGCTGAAGAAGAAACGTTCCAACTGTGACAGTCAAAAAGATACCCATTGTAGTTCACTGAATGAAAATATCAAAAATGAGTTGATAAGATAATTTTTTACATGTTTTAACAATATTAAATAATCATGTATAATGTACAATGAATCTATTCCAATACAATTCTAGAACTACAAGATATTCTTACCCGAAATGTAATACCAAGACTTAGAACAATCGAAACTGATATCCAAGAGCTGAAAACTCTAGTAAGTGAGAGAAGACCTTTGAAGGAAATTGAAAATGTGATAACTTTTCATCATTTTCAATCTACTTAGCCTGACTTAGCTTTCCCAATTGACGTAGTTGATACATTTCTTGATTTTGACAAAGAACTCAAAGATAATCAAAGAAACGTCAGGGAAACTTTGGTAAGAGAGCTACTTTTTATATTCAATAGTTTTATCCAAACCTTGTATTGAGCATTAATTTATGTTTTCAGAAGAAACATTTTATTTCTACAACAAACACTCAAAGTGACTTGGTAGATTTAGTAAGAACTACATTGAAAAGATTCTTCAAGAGGGACGTCCTGCTCGGCTATGCTGTGCAGAAGAAGACAAAAAACAAGCTAGTGTTCAAAGAAACAAGTTTTTATTCAGTTATGCTAGGTACCTATGATATTTCAATATCTACTAAATAAGTCAAATAAATGTTGAGATTGATGGAAAAATTTAAAAAAGTAAATTAATATCTTGTTTTCAGATTCATTCACACATTGTTTTTGTGCTGCTGGGAAGCCTATAGCAGAAACAACTATGCTGCATGCCTTGGGCATTGTTTTCAACAGTGTGAAAGATTAGGATGGTCATCGGTTTAACCGATTAAACAAAACATCATGATTCCATTCTAAAATCCTGTAAATAATTGTATATTAGCATGGATCTTATAACATTATTACTTTGAAATAGAATTAATTTCAATAAACTTACCGATGAGCTGCAAGTATCAAACTATTGATACTGAGCATCATCAAACATAAATTTGAGTGTCTGTTAAAGCAACTCCCACCAAATCATCATCTTTTAATAGCCATTGATATATCCAGATACTTGTGTTATGGCAGCAACCGGTTCTTTTTCTCTTTTACCCAAATGTCAGGTCCTCGCCATGTTCCTAGCGTTGAGTTCATCATACACCAACACTATCTGCTAAAATGATAATGGATAATATATGAATACGGAAGAAGATTGATGACTGTTAACTGTAGTATTAAAACTGGCAAAATCCATAGGATTGAAATCTGAGATACATAGTTCAATATTGCAATGTGTATTTTCTTTAGAATGCAAATACAATTTCTGAGTTAAGAAAGCACCACACATGTATATTGAAAAAAACATATCAACTTAGTAGGATTCAAATCACATAACGTTACTAAAATAATAGGTAATGAATAAACAAATCTCATCATGTTTGTCTTCATTCGAATATAAGATTAGATTAACAATGAAAATATCAATGGATTCACTCTACCTGTAATGTTTGCGCAGTCCTTGCATAAAAATTCAAAGGCCATAGGATGGTCATGTTCAACAGATTACGACACATCAATTATTACCAAAGATCCTTCACAGTAAAGTGTAATATATTCACTGAGATTCGCATCAACTGTCTCTCCTACACTTGTACAGTTTCCACATTATTTCTATACACTGTCTGTCAAGTTCTTTTGGTTGTAAATCCATAACCACAACTTCTCTGTTTTGGAGATGCCCATCCTTTTATACCAATAAAGTCCATCAATAGAATAAACTTTTCCAACATTTATGGCTTAGGTGCATTTATTCCTATTTGTTGTCCATCACATTGTGTTCAATTTTCTTAAAACGTACTTTCACATGTCCTTTTGCATCTGTTCACTCGATACATTTGTAGTTCTTTATCTTTTCTCACTAAAAGCATTGGTCTTTTCCTCTGATGACGTCAAGCAACAATAGCTATTTTGCCAACTTGAACTTAATGAATGCAATGAATAAACTTTTAACACTCCATTAACACTACACTGTTGCCACTGAGGAGGTTTCTTTCCAGCATTTCTTTCAGGCTTTTGTAATACTGCCATTTGAAATACTGATGTATTCTTGGATAATAAATCATCTTCATTATCAATTGTTCTAATGATTTGTAGTTCAACTGAGTCATCTTCATCGTCCGTATCTTCAGGTATCACATGTGTAAAAAGACTGCTTACACCTCTGTAAGCGTAGCTTACACCTCTGTAAGTACAGCCTCCATTTGTGGATGAAACAATAAACTTACAGCTAGAGAATGCGAACAAGCTAGCCCTCTTCCTTGATTTGAACAATATAACAATTGGCACCCAGATTCCCAGCAAATATTGTGGAGTCTTCCTGAGTACAATGAACAAGCCATGCATTGCTTCATTTTCAGAATTCCCTCTGCTTTCAGTAACTGCTTTGCACAGAGCTGTACTTTGGAGGTTAACTGTTGTTCCTCCAAACACTGCAGTCTGTAAAATAATTTAAAATTATTGCTCACAAGTTTTACTTAATTTATTTAATATAAAATACAACAATCATAAAACAGAAACTACTTACCATGCCATAAATTGTTATCAATTAACAAAGTACTGCAGGTGTAACTGGACAGCTGTATATGGCTGTATACTGCTATATACTCAACTGCTGCGTACAGCTGCGTATGCTATACACTCTATACCGCGATCGCGCACTCGCCACGCTCTTGCCAAGTCCGGCCCGGATCACAGCGCCGTCCCCTGCCATGCTGCGCCCTGATCAGGCAGCCTGGTCTTGGCCTCGCTATCTGGCCAGGCAGCCTGATCACAATTTCCAATCGGGCGTTGACGAATGATTTTGTAGTGAAAACTGAGATCACCCAGTAATGTTGGGCTGAAGGTGGAGATTCGTTTTTCGAGTCTATTCCTTACATGGATCTGTTTTGAAAATGAACGGTCTGAGAGAAATGTCGTGTTGATCAGGATGAATCAATCCACGGTTCTCCGCGGCGAGACTCGACTCATTCGAATCGAGAAAAGTTTTATCTTGCTAATACATCACTTGGAATACGGTCTGATCAAATCTGTCAGTATCTACTAAATATCCACAGACTAAGAGAAGAAAACGATTGTTCCATGAAGAATAAGCAAAACTGTTGGAATCGGGACATATCTTGGCAAGAATAATGAATAATTATTGATGTTTAAGTGGGTAGGTAAAGATTGACATTTTGATGAATATTTTTCCATATCAATGTAATTAACTAACAGTTCCTAGACTGTTCGATTCGTACGATCAAATAGTGTATTTTACTATCCCACATTCTTGCAGTAAAATATGATACGTTATTGGATGAGCTTGTATCAGTGGCTCTTTTACACGGATGGAGGCAGTTGATGATTACTAAATCTGAGTTGTATAAAGTATCTATCGCTTTTTGACAACAAAAAGGTACAAAATGTCATATCTGGAGAAAAAAAACAAAAAATTGGATACCGACGACACGCGGGGTTCCCAAGCGGTCACCCATCCAAGTACTAACCGCGCTCGATGCTGCTTAACTTCGGTGATCGGACGAGAACCGGTGTGTTCAGCGTGATATGGCCGTTGGCGAATGATTTTGTAGTGAAAATTGAGATCACCCAGTAATGTTGGGCTGAAGGTGGAGATTTGTTTTTCGAGTCTATTCCTTACATGGATCTGTTCTGAAAATGAACGGTCTGAGAGGAATGTCGTGTTGATCAGGATGAATCAATCCACGGTTCTCCGCGGCGAGACTCGACTCATTCGAAACGAGAAAAGTTTTATCTTGCTAATACATCACTTGGATTACGGTCTGATCAAATCTGTCAGTATCTACTAAATATCCACAGACTAAGAGGAGGAAACGATTGTTCCATGAAGATTAAGCAAAACTGTTGGAATCGGGACATATCTTGGAAAGAATGATGAATAATTATTGATGTTTAAGTGGGTAGGTAAAGATTGACATTTTGATGAATATTTTTCCATATCAATGTAATTAACTAACAGTCCCTAGACTGTTCAATTCGTACGATCAAATAGTGTATTTTACTATCCCACATTCTTGCAGTAAAATATGATACGTTACTGGATGAGCTTGTATCAGTTGCTCTTTTACACGGATCGAGGCAGATGATGATTACTAAATCTGTGTTGTATAAAGTATCTATCGCTTTTTGAGAACAAAAAGGTACAAAATGTCATATCTGGAGAAAAAAAACAAAAAATTGGATACCAACGACACGCGGGGTTCCCAAGCGGTCACCCATCCAAGTACTAACCGCGCTCGATGCTGCTTAACTTCGGTGATCGGACGAGAACCGGTGTGTTCAGCGTGATATGGCCGTTGGCGAATGATTTTGTAGTGAAAATTGAGATCACCCAGTAATGTTGGGCTGAAGGTGGAGATTTGTTTTTCGAGTCTATTCCTTACATGGATCTGTTCTGAAAATGAACGGTCTGAGAGGAATGTCGTGTTGATCAGGATGAATCAATCCACGGTTCTCCGCGGCGAGACTCGACTCATTCGAAACGAGAAAAGTTTTATCTTGCTAATACATCACTTGGATTACGGTCTGATCAAATCTGTCAGTATCTACTAAATATCCACAGACTAAGAGGAGGAAACGATTGTTCCATGAAGATTAAGCAAAACTGTTGGAATCGGGACATATCTTGGAAAGAATGATGAATAATTATTGATGTTTAAGTGGGTAGGTAAAGATTGACATTTTGATGAATATTTTTCCATATCAATGTAATTAACTAACAGTCCCTAGACTGTTCAATTCGTACGATCAAATAGTGTATTTTACTATCCCACATTCTTGCAGTAAAATATGATACGTTACTGGATGAGCTTGTATCAGTTGCTCTTTTACACGGATGGAGGCAGTTGATGATTACTAAATCTGTGTTGTATAAAGTATCTATCGCTTTTTGAGAACAAAAAGGTACAAAATGTCATATCTGGAGAAAAAAAACAAAAAATTGGATACCAACGACACGCGGGGTTCCCAAGCGGTCACCCATCCAAGTACTAACCGCGCTCGATGCTGCTTAACTTCGGTGATCGGACGAGAACCGGTGTGTTCAGCGTGATATGGCCGTTGGCGAATGATTTTGTAGTGAAAATTGAGATCACCCAGTAATGTTGGGCTGAAGGTGGAGATTTGTTTTTCGAGTCTATTCCTTACATGGATCTGTTCTGAAAATGAACGGTCTGAGAGGAATGTCGTGTTGATCAGGATGAATCAATCCACGGTTCTCCGCGGCGAGACTCGACTCATTCGAAACGAGAAAAGTTTTATCTTGCTAATACATCACTTGGATTACGGTCTGATCAAATCTGTCAGTATCTACTAAATATCCACAGACTAAGAGGAGGAAACGATTGTTCCATGAAGATTAAGCAAAACTGTTGGAATCGGGACATATCTTGGAAAGAATGATGAATAATTATTGATGTTTAAGTGGGTAGGTAAAGATTGACATTTTGATGAATATTTTTCCATATCAATGTAATTAACTAACAGTTCCTAGACTGTTCGATTCGTACGATCAAATAGTGTATTTTACTATCCCACATTCTTGCAGTAAAATATGATACGTTATTGGATGAGCTTGTATCAGTGGCTCTTTTACACGGATGGAGGCAGTTGATGATTACTAAATCTGAGTTGTATAAAGTATCTATCGCTTTTTGACAACAAAAAGGTACAAAATGTCATATCTGGAGAAAAAAAACAAAAAATTGGATACCAACGACACGCGGGGTTCCCAAGCGGTCACCCATCCAAGTACTAACCGCGCTCGATGCTGCTTAACTTCGGTGATCGGACGAGAACCGGTGTGTTCAGCGTGATATGGCCGTTGGCGAATGATTTTGTAGTGAAAATTGAGATCACCCAGTAATGTTGGGCTGAAGGTGGAGATTCGTTTTTCGAGTCTATTCCTTACATGGATCTGTTTTGAAAATGAACGGTCTGAGAGAAATGTCGTGTTGATCAGGATGAATCAATCCACGGTTCTCCGCGGCGAGACTCGACTCATTCGAAACGAGAAAAGTTTTATCTTGCTAATACATCACTTGGAATACGGTCTGATCAAATCTGTCAGTATCTACTAAATATCCACAGACTAAGAGGAGGAAACGATTGTTCCATGAAGATTAAGCAAAACTGTTGGAATCGGGACATATCTTGGAAAGAATGATGAATAATTATTGATGTTTAAGTGGGTAGGTAAAGATTGACATTTTGATGAATATTTTTCCATATCAATGTAATTAACTAACAGTTCCTAGACTGTTTGATTCGTACGATCAAATAGTGTATTTTACTATCCCACATTCTTGCAGTAAAATATGATACGTTATTGGATGAGCTTGTATCAGTGGCTCTTTTACACGGATCGAGGCAGTTGATGATTACTAAATCTGAGTTGTATAAAGTATCTATCGCTTTTTGAGAACAAAAAGGTACAAAATGTCATATCTGGAGAAAAAAAACAAAAAATTGGATACCAACGACACGCGGGGTTCCCAAGCGGTCACCCATCCAAGTACTAACCGCGCTCGATGCTGCTTAACTTCGGTGATCGGACGAGAACCGGTGTGTTCAGCGTGATATGGCCGTTGGCGAATGATTTTGTAGTGAAAATTGAGATCACCCAGTAATGTTGGGCTGAAGGTGGAGATTCGTTTTTCGAGTCTATTCCTTACATGGATTTGTTCTGAAAATGAACTGTCTGAGAGGAATGTCGTGTTGATCAGGATGAATCAATCCACGGTTCTCCGCGGCGAGACTCGACTCATTCGAAACGAGAAAAGTTTGATCCTGCTAATACATCACTTGGAGTGTGGTCTGATCAAATCTGTCAGTATCTACTAAATATCCACAGACTAAGAGGAGAAACGATTGTTCCATGAAGAATTAAGCAAAACTGTTGGAATCGGGACATATCTTAAAGAATGATGAATAATTATTGATGTTTAAGTGGGTAGGTAAAGATTGACATTTTGATGAATATTTTTCCATATCAAAGTAATTAACTAACAGTCCCTAGACTGTTCAATTCGTACGATCAAATAGTGTATTTTACTATCCCACATTCTTGCAGTAAAATATGATACGTTATTGGATGAGCTTGTATCAGTGGCTCTTTTACACGGATGGAGGCAGTTGATGATTACTAAATCTGAGTTGTATAAAGTATCTATCGCTTTTTGAGAACAAAAAGGTACAAAATGTCATATCTGGAGAAAAAAAACAAAAAATTGGATACCAACGACACGCGGGGTTCCCAAGCGGTCACCCATCCAAGTACTAACCGCGCTCGATGCTGCTTAACTTCGGTGATCGGACGAGAACCGGTGTGTTCAGCGTGATATGGCCGTTGGCGAATGATTTTGTAGTGAAAATTGAGATCACCCAGTAATGTTGGGCTGAAGGTGGAGATTCGTTTTTCGAGTCTATTCCTTACATGGATTTGTTCTGAAAATGAACTGTCTGAGAGGAATGTCGTGTTGATCAGGATGAATCAATCCACGGTTCTCCGCGGCGAGACTCGACTCATTCGAAACGAGAAAAGTTTGATCCTGCTAATACATCACTTGGAGTACGGTCTGATCAAATCTGTCAGTATCTACTAAATATCCACAGACTAAGAGAAGAAAACGATTGTTCCATGAAGAATAAGCAAAACTGTTGGAATCGGGACATATCTTGGGAAGAATGATGAATAATTATTGATGTTTAAGTGGGTAGGTAAAGATTGACATTTTGATGAATATTTTTCCATATCAATGTAATTAACTAACAGTTCCTAGACTGTTCGATTCGTACGATCAAATAGTGTATTTTACTATCCCACATTCTTGCAGTAAAATATGATACGTTATTGGATGAGCTTGTATCAGTGGCTCTTTTACACGGATGGAGGCAGTTGATGATTACTAAATCTGAGTTGTATAAAGTATCTATCGCTTTTTGAGAACAAAAAGGTACAAAATGTCATATCTGGAGAAAAAAAACAAAAAATTGGATACCAACGACACGCGGGGTTCCCAAGCGGTCACCCATCCAAGTACTAACCGCGCTCGATGCTGCTTAACTTCGGTGATCGGACGAGAACCGGTGTGTTCAGCGTGATATGGCCGTTGGCGAATGATTTTGTAGTGAAAATTGAGATCACCCAGTAATGTTGGGCTGAAGGTGGAGATTCGTTTTTCGAGTCTATTCCTTACATGGATTTGTTCTGAAAATGAACTGTCTGAGAGGAATGTCGTGTTGATCAGGATGAATCAATCCACGGTTCTCCGCGGCGAGACTCGACTCATTCGAAACGAGAAAAGTTTGATCCTGCTAATACATCACTTGGAGTGTGGTCTGATCAAATCTGTCAGTATCTAATAAATATCCACAGACTAAGAGAGGAAAACGATTGTTCCATGAAGAATAAGCAAAACTGTTGGAATCGGGACATATCTTGGAAAGAATGATGAATAATTATTGATGTTTAAGTGGGTAGGTAAAGATTGACATTTTGATGAATATTTTTCCATATCAATGTAATTAACTAACAGTTCCTAGACTGTTCGATTCGTACGATCAAATAGTGTATTTTACTATCCCACATTCTTGCAGTAAAATATGATACGTTATTGGATGAGCTTGTATCAGTGGCTCTTTTACACGGATGGAGGCAGTTGATGATTACTAAATCTGAGTTGTATAAAGTATCTATCGCTTTTTGACAACAAAAAGGTACAAAATGTCATATCTGGAGAAAAAAAACAAAAAATTGGATACCAACGACACGCGGGGTTCCCAAGCGGTCACCCATCCAAGTACTAACCGCGCTCGATGCTGCTTAACTTCGGTGATCGGACGAGAACCGGTGTGTTCAGCGTGATATGGCCGTTGGCGAATGATTTTGTAGTGAAAATTGAGATCACCCAGTAATGTTGGGCTGAAGGTGGAGATTCGTTTTTCGAGTCTATTCCTTACATGGATTTGTTCTGAAAATGAACTGTCTGAGAGGAATGTCGTGTTGATCAGGATGAATCAATCCACGGTTCTCCGCGGCGAGACTCGACTCATTCGAAACGAGAAAAGTTTGATCCTGCTAATACATCACTTGGAGTGTGGTCTGATCAAATCTGTCAGTATCTACTAAATATCCACAGACTAAGAGGAGGAAACGATTGTTCCATGAAGATTAAGCAAAACTGTTGGAATCGGGACATATCTTGGAAAGAATGATGAATAATTATTGATGTTTAAGTGGGTAGGTAAAGATTGACATTTTGATGAATATTTTTCCATATCAATGTAATTAACTAACAGTTCCTAGACTGTTCGATTCGTACGATCAAATAGTGTATTTTACTATCCCACATTCTTGCAGTAAAATATGATACGTTATTGGATGAGCTTGTATCAGTGGCTCTTTTACACGGATGGAGGCAGTTGATGATTACTAAATCTGAGTTGTATAAAGTATCTATCGCTTTTTGAGAACAAAAAGGTACAAAATGTCATATCTGGAGAAAAAAAACAAAAAATTGGATACCAACGACACGCGGGGTTCCCAAGCGGTCACCCATCCAAGTACTAACCGCGCTCGATGCTGCTTAACTTCGGTGATCGGACGAGAACCGGTGTGTTCAGCGTGATATGGCCGTTGGCGAATGATTTTGTAGTGAAAATTGAGATCACCCAGTAATGTTGGGCTGAAGGTGGAGATTCGTTTTTCGAGTCTATTCCTTACATGGATTTGTTCTGAAAATGAACTGTCTGAGAGGAATGTCGTGTTGATCAGGATGAATCAATCCACGGTTCTCCGCGGCGAGACTCGACTCATTCGAAACGAGAAAAGTTTGATCCTGCTAATACATCACTTGGAGTGTGGTCTGATCAAATCTGTCAGTATCTACTAAATATCCACAGACTAAGAGAAGAAAACGATTGTTCCATGAAGAATAAGCAAAACTGTTGGAATCGGGACATATCTTGGGAAGAATGATGAATAATTATTGATGTTTAAGTGGGTAGGTAAAGATTGACATTTTGATGAATATTTTTCCATATCAATGTAATTAACTAACAGTCCCTAGACTGTTCGATTCGTACGATCAAATAGTGTATTTTATACGGAAGCCCGGTCACGACACGAGTGAGTGAGTGAGTGAGTGAGTTCATTTCGACTTAGTTTCGACTTGGTTTCGACTTCCTTGTCGACTTGGTATCAGCTGATAGCTCTGATACACGAAATTCAAATGTCTACCTTTGATCCTGCGAATTCGTGGATACACTGCAGCTCTTATATATTGACTTTTCTCTCATCCCTTTGCTAATTTGGAGGATCAAATTATTTTCTAACATCGAGGTAAGTTATTGAAAATAAATTATAATAAGAAAATGAACAATATTACAAACTATTATATGTTAAAAATTTATTTTGTGTAGGTTAACCTCCAAAATTATGTCCAGAGAAGAACTGGTAAAACAGTATTGTGAATAAGATTATTCTTATCAAGAAATCGTAGATCTTCTGAAGAATCATGGGATAAATATATCTTACAGACATCTTCAAAGAATACTGCAATCCCTTACATTGAGAAGGAAATATAGAACAGTAGATTTAAACAGTATAACACAAGTTATTATTGAAGAGTTGAAAGAAAGTGGTAGTTGCCTTGGCTACAAAAGTTTATGTTTAAGACTGAAAAGAACTTATGGTTTGTCAGTATACCGTAAGACTGTGGAGGAGCTGCTTCATATTTTGGATCCAGAGGGAATCGAGTTGCGCTCAAAATATAAATTGAAAAGAAGAATTTACAGCGTACCTGGACCCAATTTCATATGGCATATTGATGGATATGATAAGTTAAAACCTTTCGGTTTTGCTATTCATGGAGCTGTAGATGGATTTTCGAGGAGGATCATATGGTTGGAACTGGCTACCACTAACAACAAGCCTACAGTTATTTGTTATTATTACTTGAAGACTGCCAGAGAATTGAAGAAAATACCAACCCTTATTAGATCAGACAAAGGAACTGAGAACACAATTGTCGATACTGTACACCAAGCTTTAAGGTCAGATGATCAGGATTCTTTAGCAGGAATAAATAGTTTTTTAAAAGGTAAGAGCACTGCCAACCAGCGGATAGAGAGTACTTGGATGAGACTCCGTCGTCAATGTTTTGATTTCTGGATTAACTTCTTCAAAGACATGCGTGACTGCAAGCATTTTGATAAATCTGATGCTGTACAAGTGGAATGCTTGAGATTCTGTTTTGGTCCTCTAATTAAATATGATTTAGAGAAAGTCAAAAACGAATGGAATCAGCATACAATAAGGAAACAGAAAACCATTAATGTTCAAGGTGGAAGACCAAATCACATGTTTTTTGCTCCAATGGCATACAAAACTGTAGATTATGGATATACAGTAAAAGATGAACACATTGAAAATGCTCAACATAATTTTGCTGAGAAACCAAGTTATTGCAGTTCATCTTTCAATTTACTGGTCCAAGAACTATTTCCAAATTTTGAAATGCCAGTAAATATAAAAGAGGCCATCTTACTATATCACAAGATTCTGATGGAATTAAAAAAATATGATTGAATAGTATACACAATTGTACGAGTAAACCAAGTGTCTAACTCATATACCTCTGTTTGTCAACACATATGTATATATATATATTTATATAATTTATGTATAATTCCATATTATATACAATTATTGTATTAAGCAAACAAATAAATGAGAAAATTTTCATTTCACATTAGATACTAGTTTATTTTCAACTATATTCAGTACAGCAAAATATATGTTATATGGATTTTTGGAACCTTCTTATTCGATCGCAGCCAATAAAAAAAGTGCAGCATCTTTTTGTTGAAATGTATATTAAGATGGTAATCATTTACTGAAGTCGATAGTGCGAAATTGATTCTATGTGAGCTTATAAAAGATTGAAACTAAATCATTGTACGCAATTCCAATAAGACAATTGCTATCGTTAATAAACAATTGAAATTATTACCTACTATTTTATACAGTAATATAATATACCAGTCTTTTCATTGTTTTTTAATATCATAATAACTTACGAATTATTTAGATGGTAACAAACTCCTTATTTCAATAGTAATTCTAGCTTACATACAAGATTCCAGGGAAATAGTTTTTAATTTTGTAATGACTATGACTTTATCACAATGAGATTCCGGATTTGCAAGAATCCGCTGCCAATATGTTTTCAATAAGCTCACTTAATTAATTATTCATGTAAATCACTAATTATTGCTGAGATTGATGGCCGATTTTCTTTTTCATAGGAAAAACATTTCAATAGAATTCTCTGAAGTTGATCAGGAACTGAACTGATATCCGGAATATTCTTATTGATCAAAGCTTCTTTCAAATCGGTGTCATTTGACACATTCCAAATAGAATGTTCTTGGTATATTTCTGCTATTGTAGCAGCAAGCGACCAAATGTCACTTGCTATAGTCGCTGGCTCGTTATCAATTAGTAGTTCAGGAGCCATGTACATCATAGTTCCTTTGGGATTCCCAACTGTACTTGTCATCATAGTTATTCTTTTTGTAAATTTGCTCAAGCCAAAATCACATATTTTTGTCAATCCATTCTTGTCAATTAAAATATTTTCTGGTTTTAAATCCCTGTGGATTATTGGATCATCTTGCAATTGTAGAAAAGCAACAGCCTTACATATTTGCTGGATGATATCATTTTTTTTCTTTAAATCAAATTTGTAATCTTTCTTCAAGTCATCGTCATCGATTATTTCATTCAAGGCTTTGCCATCAAAATATTCTAGGAGTAAGTGCACACGTTTTGGTTCTTTGCAAACTCCATGTAGTGTGATGAAATTCGGATGGACAATTGCATTCAATATTTCAATTTCTCTGT